>CAJHQQ010000601.1:0-166941 GCA_905132885.1 Moricandia moricandioides
TGTGCTTAATGCTTGCATTCTAGAGTAGCTAACTATGATCTCGAAAGTAGGACATGGGCGACTACGAGAGTAGGTTTCTGTGCAGAATAGACTCTCATTTAATAGGTTTTTTAGGCAACATGCGAGGAGCTGGTCTAGATAGCTTGGTGAACATATCAAAATCTCGTTCACACTTCCTTCTGATTTCACTGTCAATCGACACTAGTGTCGACGATGGTATTCCTTTTGGCTCGCATACGAGAGTTGGAGTTAAAAGGGTCAAAATTAATATTTGAGTTCTAGAATATTTACATATTTGTGCTTCTTATTCCCTGTAATTCATTAAGCTTGAAACCCTAGATCTAGAATATTTACATTTACATCTAGTTAGTTTAGCAACATATTTCCATATTTACATTAGTAGCATATTTCCATATTTACATTAGTAGCATATTTCCATATTTACATTAGTAGCATATTTCCATATTTACATTAGAAGCATATTTCCATAATTACATTATTAGCATTTTCCATATTGCATCTACACTCTCCAATAAGAAATATTTTCTTAGACTGATTACTTATTACCAATATATACAATCACCTAACTTAAACTTAAAGAATAAGAAATCTATTGTGTGCCATTGTTCTTTGTGGATTCGATCCCTAAGTACTACACATAATCTCTCTTGGCAAGTGTATTGTTTTGTGTGTTAGGATTAAGGGTTAATTTGATAGTTAATTGTTTAGATTATTTATACCTTGCTAGAACAGTAAACACACCACATATCAGTATGACAAGGCGACAGCCAGTATATGGCAATTGAGAACAATTTGCAACTAAGTAAAAAGTGTCAGTAAAACACAAACGGTTTATTAATACTATATAACATTATATTAATATAATATTTTAAAATACAATAATTGATTATATATTCCTTTAACATATCCTTTTTATTGCTTTTAAACCAACCAATCTCTTCTATATTTATTGTACATTTTATAATCAAACCTGTATCATCACCAAAATATATCTATCTCTAAAATATCAATTCTCTTCATCTAGTCAAAATTCTTAATGGCTGATTCAAGGTTGCCTTTTGCTACCAGTTGAACTGCAAGAGAAGATGCTCCAACACGTGGCTAAAGGATCCATCACAGATCTTGCCACTGTCAAATTGACATGCAAGCAATTGGAGGAGGTTTCATAACAACCATCGGTCTATAGAGCCTTGAACTGATCAAAGTGCCTTTGGACTTGTTGGCTCGGATGCCTCGAGCGTTTTATTTAGAGTATTATTGTCACGAAAACACGGATGCAATCTACACAAATTTTATGTTTCTTGCAAATTTGATTAAGTAATTCCGACGTCTTTTTAATATGCTATGCAGTTGTTCAAATTATTCTTTTGTTATACAAGGATCTGGCATTTTTATTATGTAATTCCATTTTATGTTATTTCTGGATCTTTTACATGATCTCTTATATATATACATATATATCTCATTATGTTTTTACAGTGACAAGAAAAAATATCAGTGGAAATAGGTTGATTAATTAATTCTTAAATAAAATTAAAGAATAATTTCACCTTCTTTTATAGTGTCCGATCTAAACGTAATAGTTTTTAATAATGTTCAAGTTCAACTTTCTTAGAGTAATTAGTGACTTATATTTCAGGATATATGGTAAGATATCTAAATTTTAGTTTGATGGTAATTATGAATAATTTATGAAACCTCAAAAATAAGTTTTGAACAATGAAAATTCAGATATAAGGTTTTGAAAAATGATACCTCATATATGGTTTCACTGTTTCAGTCCTTTTAATTTGAGGTTTCAAGTTTGTGAGCATACAATATATTATGATGCATCACAAAAATATTTTTGTATATATAACAATCATATATATGCCCAAAGGCGTGATTTAATGGTTGTGAACCAAAAATAAATTAGTTCAATGATATATTTGAATGTCTTTATTTGTTTAATGCAATCAAACTTATAATTTTTTTATCATTATCTTTATAAGTCGACAATATTACAACTATATAAGAGTGATTTGATGGTAGCACATAAGGCTGAATATTCTAACAACATTGACCTCCTCACATCATGAATAGAAAATATCCCATAGGTACTAATGCTAACAACTAATATATATTTCAGATAACATATACGTAAGTAACAGAAGCAAAAACACTTATATTATAGATATAATGGAAGTGGTCTTCAACACAGAAGGTCATTCCGATGACCCTGCAAGGCCAACGATGGTGTTTTACATAAGGGAGAACATGTAAGTACAAAGTAACATATTATCAAAGCCAAATGTTTACATTCGTGTAATTAGCTCACATTGTTTTATTCATAATTGTGAGAGTGAGATAAAATGTGTGGTAATTGGCGATCATGTTTATGCCTTCCGGGATGGGTTTGAAAACATGAGGGGTCATGGAGAGGTGATTGTGATCCTTATGATGGAGGATCTGGAGGTCTATAACTAAGTGTATTATATTATGTGTTTAGTTTTAAATGTGCTAGTTGAGTAAAATGTTTCCTAAACTCATTTATACATGTTATTTGAAGATGATGATCTCCGGCTTGTGACGGAAGGATTATCTGACTTCAGTTTCAATTATCGTTTGTCGGAGGTTGAGGAATTCAAGCAATCGCTACTTAACAGTGACCCTTATGTTAAGAGACACAAGGCTACGGGGACCTTGTAAACTTGGTGTTCTCTATGTTTTTTTTTGTTGTGTTATATTTGAATATATTTTACGCATTAAATAAAACTAGGGTGAAATCTAAATCACTATCTTTGTTGGGCCGGATTTCAAATCTTATGTAATCGCATTAAGTTATTTATTTGTTTAAGGTGTGTAATCATATGGTACGTTTAGAATAATAGTCAATGGCTCAAACCTGTATTATAACATTGAATATGGCAATACGTTAATAATTACTCAATGCAATTGGTTTATTTAAATTGGAATCAAATTTTAGTAGGTAAGATTTGATTTTCAATATATTTAAATATTCATTTTTTAAATCATACAGATTATACATTTAATTTATATCTAAGCTATCATCTTCACAATGATGTCAAAGTTAGAATATAAGATATATCTTCAAAAAGGGTAATTAGAGACGTTTATATCAAATCTTTTTATTATCTGATTCTTTCTCACCCGATAGAGGAAATTCAAAGGATATCCCATAGTGTAAAAAAGAACTTCACCAATAAGTTCATTTACAGATTTATATTATAGACTAACCTAAAAATACTTTATCATTTCCAACCTTTTTATGTACAATATTCCAAAGAAATTATTTAGTTTACTCTCCATGAAATATTATTATAGTTTCTTACAAAAATATAATAATACATATTGATATAAAAGAAATTTATTTTACTTAATATCAAAGTATAATATATGTCAATGATACTATAGTATCAAATGATTATCTATACTGATACATGAACACTTATTTTTAACCTAATTTTTTAAATCACATCCTCCTAAATGCTGTATTAAACACCATAGAGAGAGAGAGAGAGAGAGAGAGAGAGAGAGAGAGAGAGAGAGAGAGAGAGAGAGAGAGAGAGAGAGAGAGAGAGAGAGAGAGAGAGAGAGAGAGAGAGAGAGAAATAACCAAAATTACTGAGATAGAAAGATACAGAGAGATTGAAAGAGAATTAGGATATACTTATACACTAATAATCATAGCTATATATGCATTATATGAATCATATTAATATCTGCACATGCATGCGGACGGTCAACCTAGTATTCTTAATCATAGTATACTAGGTGATTCTCCAGAATCACCAAAGTTCTTGACATGGGTGTGTTTATTGTTTTAGCAGGGTATGAATATCCTAAACAATTAACTATCAAATTAACCCTAATCTTAACACACAAATAATACTCTTCCAAAAGAGATCATGTGTAGTACTTAGGGATCAAATCCACAGAGAGCAATGACACACAATAATTTTATTAATTCTAAAAACTAAGTTAGGTAGTATATATATATATATATATATATATATATTAGTAGTAAACAATCAGTTAAGGAAATATTCCTTTTCAAGAGGTATAGATGCAATATGGAAATATGATAATAATGCTTTAATGTAGATATGAAAATATGATATTAAACTAACTAGATACAAATGTAAATATGTTAGATCAAGGGTTTCAAGCATAATGGATTACTGGGAAAAGAAGCACAGAAATGTAATTATTCTAGAACTCAAATATTAACTATTCTGACCCTTTTAAATCTAACTCTCGTACGTGAGCAAAAGGAAAGACCATCGATCGACGACAAAGGCCTGATGTCGATCGACGGCGAAGGCCTGATGTCGATCAACGGTGAAATCAAAAGGAAGTGTGAACGAGATTTGATAAGTTCACCAAGCTAATTAGACCAGCTCTCGCATGCGCCTAACAACCTAGTTCAATGGAGTCTATTATGGCACATAACCTACTCTCGTGGTCATCCATGTCCTACTTTCGAGATCCTAGTTATCCACTTTAGAATGCAAGCATTAAGCACAACTCAATTGATGGATATTACCTCAACCTAGAAATCCTTCATTCGTTCTAATACATGATTGATATCATTCAACCCTAAATCTAGTTGGTAACTACTCAGACATAATCAAAGAAAGAACAATAGTCTGAATATAATGCATAGATAAAATACAAGGGTTCCAATACAAATCTCCATAAGGAGTTATGACCCTAAAACTATAATTCTTTCCACACACTTGTTCACACAACTATGCACACCTATCTCTGTGTAATACATAAAGCATAAATAGAAAACCCTGAAATTTAGATCAAAACTCGGCCAGGACATCTTCGTCATTTGTCTCTAACTTGGGCTTGAAATCGGCTGTCTGTGATATGGCCGTCGATCGATGGCAAGTGTGAAACAACGATCGACCTTGGTCTTGTAACATCAGCTACTGATTCTTCTCTTCTAAATGCTCCAAAAGCTCCAAGTATATCCATATATTACCAAAACGTAACTGGACCTCTAAAGACTCTAAAACATAGTCTACACATAAATAAAAGAACCTAAATAGAGCCTATAACATGGCCTAAAACTGTTAATAAATAGGCTACATCAACTCCTCCAGACTTAACCGTTTGCTTGTCCTCAAGCAAACAAAGCATGTGAAAGAGGTTTCGAAAAGCCGAGACTCACATAATGTCTAAGTATAACTATCACCCTACTTTGTTGGAACCACATCCTAACAAGTCAATCACAGAGAAACTTTATATACCCTATCCTAGTATAACAACCAAATCCATTCTACCAACAGCTTAACAAATACTAGTTTGACACACCCCTCTACTGATTTCATTTCTTTGCATAAAATAAACACGCAAGATTTACCCTAGGAGTATCTATCAAAGGACACATGGACTCCTACCCCTGCAATTCTAGACAACCAGGCAGAAAGTCTTCTGATCCGTTTCTGCCCTCTTTACTCTCTTCTCTGAATCTTTTTAGATCTCAAATCCAATGATCATTGGTGTTTACCACCAACATTATCCCTTCTTCTTTTCAATTTTCTTTTTTTTTTCTCTTTTGCTTTTTAGGCAAAGTTGTAGGTGATAGTGGGGCCATTGGTAATGTACCTACCCTTCGCTTCCAATAATGTGTGTTCGTTCCTCCAAATTAGAATAATGGGGTCATCGTTAATGTACCTACCCATCTGCATCTCGGGAAGTCATCTGAATCTTTTAAGCTTTTAGGTAAATGCTGAAGAGAGAAAAGGGAACAAGAGGTGCAATGACTTGTACCTACAGACTTGCAGAAGGAATCCGATCCAGTGTATACCAAGCCCCAAAGCAAGCAAATAATGTCAGGATTAGTGTTCGAAATAATCTTCGGTTCCTTCAAACTTTTTAAGCAAGAGTGATATAGTGGCAGGATGATCCACTTTGGTATCTCTAGTAATCTCTACAAACAACCTTCTAAGAATAGTGCTTATAACATGGTTAGTAAATAATAAATCTTGACCATAGTCCCATTCTTGACTCCACAAAAACTTTGAAAACTTATATAAATAAAAAATAAAACTCAAAAACTAATAAATAGCATTAGCGAACCATCCCCAGACTTACATTACACTTCCCCAGTATAATAAGTCCCGAATTGTTTAGGAAAAAACAAATCATAAGTAAAAAGCGTAAGTAGAAAACTCGATACCTCTCTCTGTAAGAGAGTGTCAATCGGTGGTAGGCGGGTGTGGTCGATCAATGGTCGCGATCCATTGTCAACTATTTCAAATTAACTCTATTTCCCACTTTTGATCTCTCAAATAAGAGGTTCAGTGTAGTACTTAGGGAGCGAATCCACAGAGACTCTAGGATTACGCAATAGACTTATTGCTTTCAAATTAAAGCTAGATGAGTTATAATAATAGTAAAATTGATTTCAAGATTGATTTGATTTATGAAGATCAAATTAACAGATTAGATTTAGGGGTAATTCTCAGGTAGGATTAGGTAATGCAGACTAATAGATTGCTAGGGTTTAATTTAAGTACCGTTCTTGAACTCAAAACTTAGGGTTTTAGAAATTGCTCTAGCGTATCTCAACTGAGTGTCGATCGATGTCCATAATGTGGTATCGATCGACGCTCATTCTAAACATTATTGGTTTCACGGTTTGATGAGTTCTCTAAACTTCCAATTCAACTCTCGTTTGATACCAGTTATTTAGATTGTTTATGATAAGTTCAGGGTTATAACCAAGATCTCGCTTGCGCTATAGAAGACGGATTTCTAAGATTGAGGTGATCAAGTTCAACTTAGCATTAAGAGCAACTTAAACAAAGAACCAAGAAGATTACCGTAACAATTCTATAAAATCAACAATACATTACTACCATTGAGGAACCCTAAATATAACAATGAATTACTCAGACATAACAATAAAGAACATGATTATAGTCGGAATAAATTTCATAAAATAAACTGAGTGAAAAGATAAGGAGTTTCAAGATCTTCTTTGTAATGATGATCAGATCTCTCTCTCCAATGGATGTAACAAGTTGTTCCAACTCTCTAGTCTAAAACTTGTGTGTCACTTAGAAGACAACTCTTTTGTAGGTCTTCTCGGCTTAGGTTAAAACTAAGTTAGAAAACCCTAATAAATAGTCTAAATCTCGGCCAGAGACTTGTCTTGCAAATGATGGAACTTTTGGGTAAAACTTGTAATTTTTCAAGCCTTCATTAATTTCGCAGTCGACTTGGATGTCGATCGACGCACAGTGTGTGATGTCGATCGACGCACAGTGTGTGATGTCGATCGATGGTTCACTCATTACCTGGATCCGGCTCTGAATATCTGGCCGAGCATTCTAAATGTTCCAAAATAGCCCAAAAGCTCCAATTGCTTCCAATGAGTATATAGACCTGTAAATATTCTAAAAAGGTACCAAATGCATATAAAAGACTCTTAAAAACTCTATATTTCATAGGTAAAATATGTAAAATCTATGGCATATCAACTCCCACAGACTTAACCTTTTGTTTATCCTCAAGCAAACAAAAGCCTGTGAAATAGGTTTTGAAAAGCGGAGACTCACATACTGTCTAAGTATAACTGTCACCCTACTTTATTGCAACTACATCCTATCAAGTCAATCACAGAGAAACTTTATATACCTTATCCTAGTATAGTAACCAAATCCATTTTACCAACAACTTAGCAAATACTAGTCTGACTCACTCCTCTACTGATTTCATTTCTTTGCATAAAATAAAAGTGTAGGCTTTACCTTAGGAATATCGATCAAAGAACACATGGATACTACCCCTTCAATACTGGACAACCAGGCACATAGTCTTCTCTGATCCCTTTCTTCCCTGTTTTCTCTCTTCTCTGGATCTTTTTCGATATCAAACTTAATGGACAATGATGCTGATATATTCTATCTTGCCATCTTATTTTCAAATTTTTTTAAACAAAGTTGTAGGCGAATAGTGGTGTCATCAATAATGTACATATCCCTCGCTTCCAACAATGGGTGACCGTTCCTCTGCATTAGAATAATGGGATCATCAGTAATGTACCTACCCCTCTGCATCTCGGGAAGTCAACTCAATCTTTTAAGCTTTCAGGTAAATGCTGAAGAGCGATAGAGTTGGGAACCAGAGGTGCAATGACTTTTTCCTACAGACTTGCAGAAGGAATCTGATCCAGTGTATACCAAGCCCCATAGCATGTAAATAATGTCAGGATTAGTGTTGGAAATCAGTTTCGGTTCCTTCAAACTTTCTAAGCAAATGTGATATAGTGGCAGGATGATCCACTTTGGTATCTCTAGTAATCTCTGCAAACAACCTTCTAAGAATGATGCTAAAGTCTGGTTAGTCAATAATAAATCTTGATCATAGTCCTCTTTTTGACTCAATAAAAACTTATTGAAAATTTATAGATATAGTAAACAAGACTCAAAAACAAATAAATAGCATTAGCGAACCTCTCCGGGACTTAAATTGCATTGTCCCCAGTGTAATCCGTCCCGGATTGGTTTAAGAAAAATTAAATCATAAGTGAACAGTGTTACAGAAAGTTGAATATACCAAACTTCTTAAGGAGTGTCGATCGATGGTTATTGGTGAGTGTCGATCGATGGTAAACCATCACCATCGACCGATAGTGAGCTGATGGTGTCGATCGATGGTGGACTCTAACTGTCTGCTATACCTTTCTATTACTTCGCCATCGATCGACAGGGGTCATCAGTAAACGTCCAATATTTTTTTTTCACTTAAAAATTCGTAATTTCAAAGAAAAAAATATTATAAACTTATTTTTAATTAATTAATTATTACTATTATTATAATTATGAATATATGTATATATATATATATATGTGTGTGTGTGTGTGTGTGTGTGTATGTGTTTTCGTTTTATAAAGTCTGAATTAGTGGGTTGCCTCCCACTCAGCGATTGTTTAAATTCATTAGCTTGACGAAAAATGGGCTTATCATTCGGGGTGAGAAACCTCTAGACGCATGGATTGAGTATGCGGAATTTCAGCTTCAGCCCAGTAATGTTTCACTCTCTACCCGTTCACCATGAAATCCTCTCTTTTAGGATTAAATAGGACAATCGTCCCGTAAGGCGTATGACATGGGTGTGTATATTCTTCTAACAAGGTATAAATAACCTAAACAATTAACTATCAAATTAACCCTTACTCCTAACACACAAAACAATACAATTGCCAAGAGAGATCATGTGTTTTACTTAGGGATCAAATCCACAGAGAACAATGGCGCACAATAGATTTCTTATTTCTAAAGGTTAAGCTAGGGGATTATATATATTGGTAACAAGTAATCAGTCTAAGGAAATATTACTTACTAGAAGGTGTAGATGCAATATTGAAATATGCTAATAGTATAAATATGGAATTATGCTAATAATGTAAATATGGAAATATGCTACTAAACAACTAGATGAAAATGTAAATATGCTAGATCTAGGGTTTCAAGCTTAATGAATTATAGGGAATAAGAAGCACGAATATCTAAATATTCTAGAACTCAAATATTAACTATTCTGACCCTTTTAACTTCAACTCTCGTATGCGAACAAAAGGAAAGACCATCGATCGACGGCTAAGGCTTAGTGTAGATCGCGGTGAAATTAGAAGGAAGTGTGAACGAGATTTGATATGTTCACCAAGATAATTAGACCAGCTCTCGCATGCGCTTAACAACCTAGTTCAGTGGATTCTATTCTTGCACAGAACCTACTCTAGTAGTCGTCCATGTCCTACTTTCGAGATCCTAGTTAGCTACTCTAGAATGCAAGCATTATGCACAACTAAATTGATGGATATTAACTTAACCTAGCAATCCTACTTTTGGGATAATCCATGATTGTTATCATTCAACCCTAAATCTAGTTGATAACTACTCAAACATAATCAAAGTAAGAATAATAATCTGAATATAATGCATAGATAAAATATTGGGGTTCCAATAAAAATCTTCCCAAGGAGTTATGAATTTTCTCCCCTAATAGAATACTAAAAACTCTAGAACCTCGCACCGTACGTCGCTTCTGTTACTAATATCATACATAAACTATAAATACAAAACCCTAAAATCTAGGTCAAAACTCGTCCAGGGGTAATCTTGTAATCATGTGTCTTCTCTCTAACTTGGGCTTGAAATCGTCTGTCTACGAATTGGTCACTGATCGATGTCAAGAATTCAGCATTGATCGATGTCAAGTGTTCAGCATTGATCGATATTGGTCATGTAACATCGGTCGACGCCAAGGTAGTGTCCTCGATCGACAGCAGTCTTGTACTTCGACTCTCTCAATGATTAGCAATAATGGTTTCTGCCACCAGATCCTGTTCACTTCTTTTTGACCTTTATATATTTCCAGGATCATATGAATCAAGCTTTAATGGTTGTAGCCACCAAATCTTGTTCGACTCATTTTTTAATCTGAAGGGGAGAGAGGGGAATCATAAGCACACAGAATTTTACCTTCCGGACTTGCAGAAGGAATCCGATCCAATGTATACCAAATCCCAAAGCAAGAAAATAATGTCATGATTAGTGTTGGAAATCAGCTTTGGTTCTTTCAAACTTTCTAAGCAAGTGTGATATAGTGGCAGAATGATCCACTTAGGTATCTCTAGCAATCTCTGCAAACAACCTCCTAAGAATTGTGCTAAAGTGTGGTTAGTCAATAATAAATCTTGATCATATTCCTCTTCTTGACTCGATAAAACTCTTTGAAAAACTTATATAGAGATAGTAAATAAAAATCAAAACAATCAAATAGCATTAGCGAACCTCCCCCCCCCCCCCCCCCCCCGAGACTTAAATTACATTGTCCCTAGTGTAGTCCGCCTCGGATTGGTTAGGAAAACACAAATCATAAGTAAATAGCTTAAATATAGAACTCGATACCTCCCTCTGTAAGAGTGTCGATCCATTGTAGGCGGGTTTGTTCGATCGATGGTAGTATAAATAGTCTATAGAAATAAAATAAAACTCGAAATAAATAGTAGTATGAGTAAAAACTAAGTAAAACCTTACTAAACAATGGGTTGCCTCCCACTCAGCGTTTGGTTATAGTCTTAATCTCGATGTTTTGAACTTTCTGACTAGAATGGAGGTGGATCAACACTTGGAAAACAAGTGTCTACATCTTCTTTGCTCTTCTGAAACCATGTACCAACGAAGCTTCTCATTGCTTCATCTCCTCTGGCTTTCTCATTCTTTATGATCTTCTTAGTAACCTCCACTGAATGCATTCCCCTTTGTAGATTCTCAATATTACGTTGTAGCATTATAAGTTTGGCAACTGTAGTCTCTAAGATATCCTCCAATTTCTAAGAAATATCTTCCTTCATTAGGCTCTGAGAAAAAGCAATCTCATTGAACATGTATTCCAATTGGTTTTCTGCTGCGGTTTTCTGTCTGTCGAATTCAGTATCGATCAATGGCGTAATGCTGCTGTCGATCGATGTCACTTTATCTGGTCCACTCGCATGTTGGCTTTGAACAGTATCCAAATCTTGCTGCATCTTATCCATGCGTGTAGTCAGAATGGTGAGGTACTTGTCGATAGGATAGTAGACATCATCAAGTCTCTTGTAGAAATCTTCTAATGACATGTCTTGAGCGTTGTAGATCTCATTAACAAGATCATCAATCTTTGCTCTGCTATATGTTTCTTGCTTCTTCCTGGACATAGCGAACTTTGCTGCATGTTCAAGTAAACATATGTAACTGTACTTAACCGTAATAGCTCTCTGTAGAACTGCCATGATATATTCTTCTTGCAAATTCACAATTCGTCCGTCTATAGCGCGTGCATTACCATTCTCATCTCTGTAGAGCCATACTCATCATGTTTTTCCCAAAAAAATATCATTCTGCCATCAGTATCAATAGCTCTCTTTCCATACTCTACTTGACGATCTATCAGCAGGGGATTTATCCAACTGACCGGTCCCGAAGTTTCTGAAGTAAAGGGGTTAGACGTACAAAACTCTGGGACTTCTGGAATGGTGGTATCGATCGATGCATGCTTCTTGTTGTCGATTGATGTTTGATATTGGATAGGCTCATGCTTCTGCTCCTTGATGTCGATCGATGATGGTACCTGTGCGTTGATCGATGGCTGCTGATGTTGTCCAAATAAACTTCCTGATCCATTAGCCATAACAAGGGCGTCTGCTACATCGTCCTTAGGTAGATTGAGAATTCTCCTGTAAAGATCTTGTGCACGTCCTTCAGTATCTCTGAAAATTCCAAACTCGTCTGGTCTTAGATAACAATCGTCTGTATATTCTTCTCCAAGTAATTGTTCTGGTCTTCGTTTGATGTCGTTTGATGGCCAAGATATGTCGAGGATTGAAGCTGGATTGCCCACTCTTGCATTCATTTCCCGCAAGTTTCTTCCAGTGCCAGGCTGCAAAATTCAATAACTTCTTCCTCTCTGTAAGCTACATCGTGTTCTTTGTAATCTCTCCCGTAACCATGGTATGCCGGATTGGTGTCGATCGATGGTATATGTGGACCCTCGATCTATTCTCGATAATCAGACTGGTGGATGAAAAGGTTTCCAGCTCCATTAGCCATTGCAAGTTTATCTGCCATATCTTCCTTTCAGACATGTAGAATTCTGCCATCCATAGCTCTTGCATGACCATCTGGATCGCTCATAATACAAAACTCACCTGGTTGTAGATAACCATATTCCCTTTTGCGTTCTGCAGTTGAGTCTCGTTCGGTTTCTGCTTCATTCAATGTATCGATCAATGGTGTATGGTTACCATTGATCGATGTCGATTTACCAGGTTGATGGGAAACATGAAAAACACCAGCATCTTCCATATTAATCCCTCGGTTTTCAATTCTTTCTTTGTCTTTGTAGTCTTCGTCGTACTCGAGTTAGGCTGTGTTATAATTGAAATCGCCATGGTAAGTGTTGACTTGGTCGGATGTTTGAGTCTCAATCGATTTTTAGGGTGGGTGTCGATCGATTGTTGAACTGTAAGGCCGTCGATCGATGTGTTGGGTTGGGTATCGATCGATGCTCCTTCTTTTGTAATCACAGAAGCATGTGGCCACAAGCTCTGCATCATTGCACAATTTCGTGAGGTTATGTTTATCTTATAAATTTCATAATACACATTATGATCAATCAAGGAAAGGCACAGCCTGTATGTCTTCATGTCACAGATAGCTCCTACGGTGGCCATGCAAGCTCTTCCAAGTAACAAAGAAGAGTTCCAGTTGATCTGTATGTCCATCACATGGAAGTCTATCGGGACTAAGACGTCCTGAATTTGCAATGGGACATCTCTACATATAACCCTTGAATCTACTCTAGAGCAATCCACAAAAATGAAAGAATCACTGGAGGGCTCCACTCTCAGGTTCAACTTCTCTGCCATAGCTCTGGATATGATGCTCAGTGATTATCCAGTGGCACAAAGGGCACTGGGAAACTCGTGGCTTTTGATAAGACATGGCACCACAAACTTCCCAGGATCACTTTTCTTTTTCAGAATGATTCTTGGCTTTTTCTAGGATGACTCTCGGTAGCCTTCTCAACCATCATAGGCTATGATGCTTCCATCTTCTGCTATGGAGTTTCCGTATTCGTGACCTTTGGTTGATGAACTCGTTTTTTATAGGGTACCATCGATTGATTGTACGATCTCTGCGTCGAACGATGCTTAAAGATTTTCCCGATTCTGTGAAGTCAACAGGAACCGTCGATCGATTCTCAGTATCTTGTGTCGATCGATTCCTGTGTGAACTACCTAACAAACTCTGATTTCCTATACAAAACCCTTCCTCTTGAGGCCTTTGTTTCTTGACTTCTACCCAAAAATCATCATCAATCACAACATTAACGTGATGTTCATGTCCAGATTCTTCTTTCTCCCGAACCATAGCCTCGTATTTCTTAAGGGCCTCACTTGTTTGAGTCACTTGATTTTCCAGCTCCCCCACACGGTGTCAAGATCTTTGATCTTTGTGTTTAGGTGGAGGTACAAGAAATTTAACTTCCCATTGAAATCGACAGTCATCTTCTGATGTCCCTTCAGTACTTTGTCAAACATAAATTTGAACCATGGTCTTCTGATTGGCCTCGAAATCTCTATGCCTCTAGCAGCTTGGGCTTAGCTTCAGGTTGAGCTATTGCAGCGTCTGCTTCTGCTTCTGCTTCTGCTTCTATATCAGGGATAATAGCCCCCTGATTGTCTATCTTTTGACCTGCTGCATTACGCAGACGACCGTTGAGGTCATGCAATTCTCCATTCTCATTCTGAACCACTATTATAGGCGCAACCATCTGAACTCGTCTGCTGTCGTCGATCGATGCAGATGAGCTGCTGTCGATCGAATCTAAGTAATCTATGTTGGTCGATGCTAGAGTTCTGATGTCAGTCGATGCTATCGGAAAAGAGGTGTCGGTTGACGCTGAGTAGATGTCATCGATCGATGCTTGTCGTCTTTCTTTGCGGATCATATGTTCGAGTTTTTGCGGGTCTAAGAATAGTAATTCTTGTCCTTTATTGCTCCTAGCAATCTTTTGCATGCATCTGAAAAACAAAGGAAAAGAAAAATCAGCAACTTGAAAGTGAAACAAACCTCGACTAAACCATAAAAATTAAATCTAATGGCGATCAATGCTCCCCGGAAACGGCGCCAAATTTGACATGAGTTTGTTTATTTTTCTAGCAGGGTATAGATATCCTAAACAATTAACTATCAAATTAACCTTTAATCATAACACACAAAACAATACTCTTGACAAGAGAGATAATGTGTAGTACTTAGGGATCGAATACATAGAGAACAGTGGCACACAATACATTTCTTATTTCTAAAGCTTAAGCTAGGTGATTATATATATTGGTAACAAGTAATCAATCTAAGGAAATATTCCATACTGGAAGGTGTAGATGCAATATGGAAATATGCTAATATTATTAATATGGAAATATGATAATAGACTAACTAGATGCAAATGTAAATATGCTAGATCTAGGGTTTTCAAGATCAATGAATAATAGAGAATAAAAAGCACGGATATGTAAATATTCTAGAACTCAAAAAATATAAACTATTTCGACCTTTTTAATTTCAACTCTTGTATGCGAGCAAAAGAAAAGATCATTGATCGACGGTTAAGGCCTGATGTTGATCGATGGTGAAATCATAAGGAAGTGTGAACGAGATTTGATATGTTCACCAGGCTAATTAGACCAGCTCTCGCATGCGCCTAACAACCTAGTTCAATGGCACATAACCTACTCTCATAGTCGTCCATGTCCTACTTTCGAGATCCTAGTTAGCTACTCTAGAATGCAAGCATTAAGCACAACTCAATTGATGGATATTAACTAGTAATCCTACTTTTGGGCTAATCCATGATTGCTATCATTAAGCCCTAAATCTAGTTGGTAACTACTCATACATAATAAAAGTAAGAATAATAATCTGAATATAATGCATAGACCAAATATTGGGGTTCCAATACAAATCTCCCTAAGGAGTTATGAATCTTCTCCCCTAAATAAATCCTAAAACTATAATGGAGTGCTTGTGCACACACACGCACACACTTGCCACACACACTCTGGTGTCATACATAGAGTATAAATATAAAACCCTAAAATCTAGGTCGAAACTCGTCCAGGGGTAATCTTGTAATCTTCTATTTTGTCTCTAACTTAGGCTTGAAATCGGCTGTCTCCAATTTGGTCATCGATCGATGCCAAGTGTTCAGCATCGATCTATCTTGGTCATCGGTCTACGCCAAGGTTGTGTCGTCGATCGATGGCAGTCTTGTACTTCGACTCTCTCAATGATCAGCTACGAATTATTCTTCTCTAAATGCTTTAAAAGCTCCAAGTATCTCCATATATCTCCATATATCTCCAAAATGTACATGGACCTGTAAAGACCTTAAAACATAGTCTAGACACACATAATAGACTCTAAATAGAGCCTATAACATGGCCTAAAACTGGTAATAAATAGGCTATATCAATAGGCATCTTCGAAATACATATCCTTAGGAACCCTCTTCACTCTCTTGTGAACCGTCAGCTTTTGTTAGCTTTTCTCTTGAGATGTTTGGGAACATAGAGTTTCCTAGATTTCACTCTCTTCTCAAATGGAATTGTTTCTTTCTTTTCCTGCTTATCCATGACAGGTTCATATTCGTCCATAGGGTGTCTATCGCTGCTCGGTTTCTGTTGTCGATCGGTGCTCACATGTCGTTTTCGATCAACGTTTTCTTGGTGATGTCGATCGACATTATCTATTTCATGATACGGTATGGGAGGATCTGGGTGTCGAGCGGCAAAGTCAGAGTGGCTCATGATTTTTAGCGCTCCTACATACTCTTTAATAGGTGTCGATCGGTGCTAAGTAGGTGTGTCAATCGACACCAGTGTGAGCTGCCAAAGTCATTATCTGAGATGGCATCAACCTGTTGTCTCTTGCTTTCCTAGCTTTCTCTTCAACCAGAGCTTTTTGCTTCTTTACACCTTCTGCAGTCTGAGAAACCTGGGTATTTAGCATCATGACATGGGCGTCCAAGGCTTCAAATTTTCCATTCAGCTCTTTGTAGACAACATCCAACCTCAGATTTAAGTATGCATTCAACTTCTTCTGAAATTTCAAGACCTTCTCCATCATAGATTATATCCTCTGAATATGGCCTTGTTTCTCATCCTTCTATATATCATGTTCCACCATTGAGACTTCATGTACAAAACTAATCTCGGCCTTAACGATCTTGTCACCATCCATTAAAGCTGATTTCATCCTGTGCGTATCTAGATTTTTAGTATTGTTGTTAGACAGCAAGTTCTCAATCAGTCTCTTAGCCTCTTCTGGGGGTTTTGGTCTTGATGTTCCCTTTGTTTGCACCATCCAGTATTAACATATAACACAAATGAATATCCGTGAAGAAGATTTCCAACAGCTGAACATCCGTGAAGCCATGATGTGGACAGTCCCTTTGGTATCTCCTAAACCTATCTCAAGAGCTTATGAAAGCTTCAGTAGGTCCCTGAGAGAATGTCCAAATTTTATCCTCATCTCTACAGCCCTTACGTCATCAAAGAATTCAGTCATAAACGTATTTTTGACATTATTCCAGGTAGGGATAGATCCTTATGGTAGGAGCTTCAGCCAATTAACCACATTCCTAGAGAGAGAATATTTAGCTTGCAGAGGATGTATTCTTTGGTTCCCTCATGCTCCTGAATAAGAGACGCAAACTCTTCGAGAGTTTCAATATGGCCCAAGAGATTTTCATGAGGAAGATCTTGAAAAGGACGCTGACCCACATAAGAAAAGTAAGCGGGATTTATAGCAACCCCCAAGAATTCTGAATGTTGAATCACACGCCTGTTAGCACAGAGCTGACTGGTTCTGATCCATTCTTATATCGATCCCTGTTGAAGACCTTTACAATTGTCATTAGCAGCTAATGCCTCAGGAATTACAGCCCCATGTGCATTTATCTTTCGACCTGCTGCATTACACAAATGACCTTCAGGGTCATGAAAGTCTCCATTATCATCCCTTTGTAGCACAAGTGTCACAACCATGTCTTCTCGCAGATTGGTATCTATCGATGCTCGAGTTGAATAGTTGATCGTTGCTCTGTCACAATTTTTTATCCACGAGGTAAAGGTTGTATCGCTCGATGCTGCACTTTTTTTTTGCGGATCGAGCATTCAAACGTGTTGGGTCTGAGAATTAAAGTTCTTTCTCTTTGCTGCTTCTGGTACTGATGGGCATGTACCTGAAAAACAATATTGTTTTTTTTGTAAGTAACTTAAAACATAAAATAAAACCTAGACTAAATCTATTAATCAAGTCTAATGGCAAATCCAATGCTCCCCGACAACGGCGAAAAATTTGATATGCTGAAATTAACCTTCAAGCTACTCTCTCAAATAAGAAATTCAATGTAGTACTTGAGGATCGAATCCACATGGAGCGTGGGCACACAAGAAACTTTATATATTAAGATTAATCTATATAAACAATAATAAAGCAATAAAAAGTAGTAAACAAATGATTGATTGGTTGTTAGAATATAAGAGATAAAAGCTAGACGTAGGGATCTATCAATCAAGAGATTCAAAACTACAATTAAGGATGCTACGGGTTTTATAGATTCAATTTTATAACTTGATTTCAATAAGTAAGTAATCCAGCTTTCGAATAAAATTACTGATCAGGTATTTGAATCCTAAGTTCCAACTGTTGCAAGTGAACAAGGAGCGAGTATCGATTGATGCGATGGCATGAGCGTTGATCAATGCTTCTTCAGACAAGCTTTAACGGCCTAATTTATTATGTTCAACTAGATTCCTAGACCAACTGTCGTATGTGTCTAGGTATCTAATCCAACAGATTTCGGGTTTCCGTTAATTGATTGCACTCTTATGCCTCTCAATTATCTAATGATTCTAGGTTCGAACAGTCAGTCACAATATCGTGCTTTTCTAACTATTCCAGATCCTAGTATTACAACCTACCCTAGAGTAAAAATAAATAAGAAATCCTACCAGATTATCATTTTGACATTAAGCTCATGAAATCCCTAAACCTAACAAGAGAATTACTCAGAAATGGAAACAATACACAAATCATTGTATAAATAATAACAGAATAGAGAAAACAATGATAAAACCAAGGGAGTTCAGGATCAATCTCTGAGGGAGAATAGATCTATCTCTCCAGACCTAAAAATGTAGAGAATATAAAAATAGAAAGCATAGCTGTCCACAATGCCTTAGAAAACATAAATATAGGGTTTAAAGTCGTCCATGGGCATTCTGGTAATTTGCCGTGGCTCTTGGGTATAATCTGCCATAAAATAGACTCAGCACGTGTTCTGACATCATCGTCATTCGACACCAAGGGTGTGCCGTCGATCAACACTCCTTCATCTCCTCGACAGCTTCCTCTCGTGAGGCAAATAAATCACTCTTCAGCAAAACGGACATAACTTTAGCTCTAACCGTCATATGGACCTCAAAACCGTGGCATTTGAAAGATAACTCAAATTTATATCTTTTCTAAAAAAATATGCTCAATCTTACCGGGGGAAGGTTTCCATACGTAGCTAAAGTTCTGACACATTGTGCAGTTCTGCATCTCAAAAACCTCCAGAATCACAAAGTTTTCCAAAACATACATGAACCTGAAAAAACTCTAAAACAACTCAAGACACATACAATAGACTTTAAAGAGGACTGATATCACGGCTTAAAGTGGTAAATAACAGGCCCTATCAACTCCCCCCGACTTATCTTTTTGCTTGTCCTCAAGCCAAACAAGGGTAAACCTGTGGAAAATGTTTGAAAAACAGGGACTCACAAAATCTCTAGCTTATCATTATAACCTTTACTATGTGCAACCACGTCAAACAAGTATCAATCCTAGAGAAAGTCTATATATTTTATTCTAGTATAGCATCCAAATCCATTCTACCAACAACTTAGTAAATACTAGCTTGACTCACCCCTCTATTAACCTCATTGCATAAAATAAAAGTGCAGGCTTTACCTTGGGAGTATCGATCAAAGGACTCATGGACTCTTACCTCTTCAAATATTTGAACACACATGCAGTTTTCTCTTATCCATTTCTCCCCTCTTTATCTCTTCTCTGAATCTCTTTATATTTTTTGTAAGTACAATGAATCAATGATGCTGATTTAGTCCATCTTATTCATCTTTATGTTTCATTTTTTTTACAAAGTGTAGGCGAATAATGGGGTCACATTAGTTTACCTATCCCTGGATTCCACAATGTGTGATCATTCTTTTCTGAAATTAGAATAATGGGGTCACAAAAAAAATTCCAACCCCTCTGCATCTTCCAGGAAGTGATCTCAATCATTTATTTTTATAGATGCCGAAGAGAGAGAAAGAGAGAGAAGGGAATTATAACTACACAGTCTTTTACCTTTAAGAATTGAAAGATTAACCCGATCCAATGTATGCCAAACCCCAAGGCAAGCAAATAAGTCAAATTAGGTTGGGGTCAGATTTGGTTTCTTCAAACTTTCTAAGCAAGTGTTATATAGTGGCATGATGATCTACTTTGGTATTTCTACTACTCTCCGCAATCAAAAAATCTACAATGGTGCTATAGAATGGTTAGATAATAGGTAAAAAAATTAAATCTTATCATAGTCCCCTTCTTGACTCAGTAAAACTCCATAAAACACATAATAATAAACTCCAAAATAGAAAACAATATCAGTAAACCTCCCCCATACTTAAATAACACTATCCCTAGTGTTATTCCGTCTTGGTTAGGTGGGAAAGAAAAACATGACTAAAGTAGTGAGGACAGTAAAAAATACCCGACTCTGTTACGAGTGTCGATCAATGGTAATGTAATGATGTCGATCGATGGCGGTTCTCGATCTTCCTTTGGCTTTTTCTTACAGAAAATAAAGAAAAATACAAAATTAGTAGAATCACGAAAATAAAATAAAATTAAACATACCTAATAGTGGGTTGTCTCCCACTCAGCGCTTATCAATAGCTTGAATTTTTGGAGGTCTGGTTTAGTCCGGATGAGAATGTGAACTTTCCTTCAAAACAAGTCCCAGTGTCTATTTTCCTCATTTTATTGATGCCATTGATAAAAGCTCTTCCAGAAACTTCCCCTTTGTCTCTCAGCTCTAGGTCACATAGCACTTTAACCTTGGTAAAAGTTTCTAGACCTCCTCTGCAGCGCACTCTATACTCAAGACTTCCCTCTTGACATTGCGAAGGCGCTAGTGACAGGAAATCTACATTTGCATTCTTTTTTTTTCTTCATGGCCCTTACCCAAGACTTAGACTTTTCAGTCTCAGTTTCTTCTGAAATTCGGAGGGTGTCGACCGATACTTAAGGTTTCGTGTCGCTTGATTCTGAAAGCTAAATGTCGACTGATGCTGAATCTTGCTTTGCACTCTCGCAACTTGAATCAGATGTGTGCTAGATTTTCAAACAGCTCTATGCATGAAATAAATTGTTGGGGTCAAAATCGGTCAGGACGGAATCAATGCCTAAAAGTTCCCGAGAGACATTTATTGTCTAAAAACTAAAAAAGTGCGGGAAATTAAAACTTCGTATAAACTCAATAAAGAATTATACGACAAGTTATCGGGAAAGACCCCTGAGCAACGAAACAATCGAACAGCTGTGTCCAACCCGCCTACCGGCCAGTTGAATGGACCAAGTTCAACTCACCATCAGGTGAGTTGGATTAGCTCACCCAACTCGCCTGATGGCGAGTTGGATTTTCTTCATCAGGCGAGTTGGGTCAGTATCACCATCTCGGTCCCGACCAGTCTCTCCTTCAAACCTTGACCACATTTTCTCTTGTTTCGTCTCGATTGGAGTTACCGTTGGAAATTTACGAAAAAAAACGCAAAGACTTGTTTTCTCAAATAAGTTTAAATTGATCGTAAAAAACGCAACGGTTGACTTAACACCAAAATTGCCTAGACTATACGAGTAATTTGAACTATTTTATAAAACCCACGTCGTATCAGAGGTGTTCTTTCAAAGAAATCGTAAAAACTTTTAAGTCAAAAACAGCCTGAAAAGGTCTAAAACGTGGCTAAAACCCACTTACGATTTTAGACGAAATTGAGCCCGAGGATATTATGACAGTCTATATATTATTGGCGGAAGCAGATAAATGTTAAGCTCGAAGATAAATGTGAAGTTTCAAGGGATAATCATGAAGATCAAAGAAAAATGAAAAATTTCTGAAAAGCGATAAACTAAAACCACGGGCAAGAAAAGGAAAGGGAAACAAACCTAGGAGGAGTATATAAGGGATGCTAAGGTGAGAGGTGCAAGGGACGATTCTTTAGACTCTATAACTCTCTACACATAGAAACCTTAGGCTTTATTCTCGACAAGTTTGGTTTCTATGACTTGCACTCGATTACTAGACGAACTCACCCATGCAGTTAGATCTATTGTTCCATTCTTTTAATAGAAATAAGTTTGGCTTCATCCTCGAATGGCTTACCTAGGCAGCCTTTAATAAGGGGCATTCCAGAATCTTTATAACTGTTTTCGTCTTTTTCGTCTAGTGCTAAGCGAGTTGCGGTCACATAGGTTTTTCTCGACATAGGTGGCAGTGCTAGCAAACTTACTCTCAATTTACTTCGTCTGTTAGATGAATTCCTTTGTAATCCTGTTTCCAGACAAGCTTCTTGAATGCTTTTGTCTCTGGAAGGCTCATACACAAATTTGAAATAAAGATATTATTTTCTAGTTCCTTTTGTTATCTTTCCATATTTCCGCATTTATTTGGTCAATTGTCATTGCTCTCGCTGAGAATCCGGACCTCCAGGTAAATTATGGTTTCCTGGCTTTCCTCTGATTACGGAAATCGACGGTGTGAATTTCGGTTCCCACATAAACTCACTTTTATTCTTCTCCACAGGATCATAGAAAAACAGTTTCCTGAACATTAGTGAGGCACATCTTATTCTTCTTTAGATCACAAATTGCCCCCACTGTAGCCATGAAGTTACTTCCAAAAAGAACAGGAGCTTTCCAACCTGATTTGATCTCCACGACATAAAAGTCCACAAGGATATTGTGTTCCCCTATCTCCACTTTAACTTTCTTGATCATGCTTGCGGAGTTTGTTTTGGATTTATCCACGAAGGTGAAACTATCATGAGAAGTTTCAATCTTTAATCCTAATAGTTCAGCAGTGTCTATGGCCATAATGCTGACTGAAGATCCATTATCGCAGAAGGTGTTCGGAAAATTGTGGTTATGTTTACATCATGAAATCAGGAACTTCTCAGGATCTTGTTCCTTCTTCAGTGCCCTCTTAGGTTTACGGCTGACCTTGTTGAATAGCAGCTCAATGTCCTTATCTGTCTCTCTGCTCTCTCTCAAGAAAATATCAAGTCTGTACTTATGATAGGCATCCTCGAAAGACATATCTCTCTTGTGAAATCCATCAAGTTCAGCTTTGTAATCTTCTCTCCTGAGATGTTTGGGGACATAAGGTTTCCTAGATTTCACTCTCTTCTCCACTGGAATTCTTTCTTTCGTTTCCTGCTGATCCATGATAGGTTCATATTCATCCATAGGGGGTCGACCGCTTCTTGGTTTCTGTGTTTGATCAATTCTCGCCCGTCGTCGTCGATCGATGTTTTTTTGTTGATTTCAATCAACATCATCTATTTCACGGTACAGGATGGGAGGATGCGGGTGTCGATCGGCAAAGTCGGAGTGGCTCATGATTTTTACCGCTCCTACATACTCTTTATTGGGTGTCGATCGGTGCTCAATAGGTGCTGTTAATCGACACCAGTGCGAGCTGCCATAGGACATAGAGCTTTTGACTAGAAAAGCATCTTCTTCGACCTTCTCATGCTCAATCACTTCCACAAAATCATTATCTAATATGGTATTTACCTTGTGGCTCTTGCTTTCCTCAGCTTTCTCTTCAACCAAAGCTTCTTGCTTCTTCACAGCTTCTTCAGTCTGAGAAATCTGGGTATTCAGCATCATGACATGGGCGTCCAAGGCTTCAAATTTTCCACTCAGCCCTTTGTAGACAACATCCAACCTCAGATTTAAGTATGCACTCAACTTCTGCTGAATTTTTACAACCTTCTCCATCATAGATTTCATCCTCTGAATATGGTCTTGATTCTCACCATTCTATACATCATGTTCCACTATTAAGACTTCATGTACAAACCAATCTCGGCCTCAACGATCTTGTCACCATCCATTACATCTGATTTCATCATGTGCATATCCAGATTTTTAGTATTGTTGCAAGACGCCAAGTTCTCATTCAATCTCTTATCCTCGTATGGAGTTTTGGTCTTGATGTTCCCTTCGCTTGCACCATCTACCATTAACATATAACACAAATGAATACCCCTGAGGAAGATTTCCAACAGATGGACCTCCGTGAAACCATGATGTGGACAGTCCATTTGGTATCCTCTAACCTGTCCCAAGAGCTTCTGAAAGCTTTAGTAGGTCCCTCAGAGAATATCCACCTTTAATTCCACATCTCTGTAGCCCTTGCGTCATCAAAGAATTCAGTCATAAACGCAGTCTTGACTTCATTCCAGGTAGTGAAAGGTCTTTATCAAGAAGATCCAAAGGTCCCAACATTTCTGCCTCAGAGACATGCGAGCCAAGTGTACCCTCCTTTAATACGACAAATCCAACATCACAGCCTTGGAGATAAAATGAATCCAGAGTCGCCGCCTTTAATACGACAAATCCAACATGCCAGCCTTGGAGATAAAATGACCCAATGCCTCCGCCTCGGAGGCATGACGACCAAAATCTTACCTCCTTTAATACGACGACTCCAACATCGCCGCCCTGGAGATACGACGACTCCTACGTCACCGCCTTGACAATCTAAGTCTCGCATCCTTTATCAAGAAGATGAGAAGACCCAACATCACCGCCTCAGGAGACCATTTCTGATCTGCATACACGACGAGCCAAGTCTCATTTCCTTTACCGAGAATATACGACGAGCCCAGCATCGCCAAACTGAATACACGACGAGCCAAGTATCAATTCACTTACCAAGAAGATACGACGACCCCAAAATTGCCGATCTGAAGACACGATAAGCCTGAACCTTGTTTCCCATCCAAGACCCGACGAGCCAAACCTCGTCTCACTCGATCAAGACCTGAAGAGCCAAACATCGTCTAACTCCTTCAACACCCTACGAGCCAAACCTCGCTTCACTTTTCCAGGACCCAACTAGCTGAACCTTGTTACACCCGTTCAAGAACAAACAAACCAAACCTCGTTACACGCTTTCAAGACCCAACAAGACAAACTTTGTTTCACTCATACAAGACCCGACAAGCCAAACCTTGTTTCACTTATCCAACACCCGACGAGAAAAACTTCGTCTCGTCTCATTGTCCAAGACCCGACGAGCCGACACTCATCTCATTCGTACAAGACCCAACGACCCAAACCTTGTTTCGCTCGTCCAAGACGCGACAAGCTAAACCTCGTTTCACTCATCCAAGACCCAACGAGGCCAAACCTAATTTCGCTCATCCAAGACCCTACGAGCCAAAACTCTTCTCATTCTCCAAGATCAGACGAGCCAACCCTCGTTTCACTTTTCCAAGACCCAATGAGCCAAAACTCGAGTCACTCGTCCAAGACCCAATGAGCGAAAACCTCTCACTCGCTCAAGACCCGACGAGCCCAACCTCTCTAACTCGTTCAAGATCCGGCAAGCCAAACCTAATCTCACTCGTCCAAAAAATGACAACCTCAGATGCATCTATTTTTTTCCAAACTCGACGAACCCAACCTCATCTCGCTTTTTCAATACAAGGCTAATCCAGCCTGGCCAATTTCGATTTACGTCAAGCTAACTTCTTTATAATTTCCTAATTTGACTCACTCGCATCACTTCCACAAAAACCTAGGGGGAGGGCTATTGTTGGTGGTGGATTTGCAACCCACAGTTAGCTCTTCACAAATCATTATTGGCCAATTAAGCATAAAAAAGAAACCTAGCCAAAAATGAATTGTTACATATTTTCCTATATACGAAGTCACCCATTTGAGAAAGGGGGTCCCCATTCATTCTGCTCCGTTGACAAAGATTAGAGAGAGAAATAGAGAGAAGCTTTAGAGAGAGGTCTCTCTAGGAGATACAGAAGGTCATTCGTCTGACGTTGATGGTCTCCGACGAGGGCTCGCCACCGTTCTGATACTGTCAATCGAGACTATATTTCCCAGATTCTACCTGATGAATTTATTCCGACAACGTCTCGCCGCCATGTAGACACCGTCATCCGAAACTATCTTTCCCATCTTCTCCTGGACGACTTTGTTCTGATAATGGCTCACCGCCGCGCCGACACTGTCATCCGAGACTATTTTTCCCAGCGTTTCCCCAGCGAATTCACTCGACGACATTAACCAAATTTATAATCCTAAAGAGCTATTATTCCATATCTCGCCATCCGCCTTTCCTGTCACTCCGGTCTGGTATCAATCATAATCTCAACTTTACCATCTGAAAATAAGTTTAAAATATATGTGTGATGAACTAAGAATGGCTTGATCTCTCCTATGAGAGTACGTAGGCAGCCTTCTCACAAGGTACATCTACAACAGGAAACTACTATTCATCTGTTTGCCATCGTCTAGGCATAACTTCATTAACAATATTATTGGAGCTCCACATATTACATGGATTATTCTAATCTTTTTTTTTTACCAATTATCATGTTTGTTGATCTAACCGTACTTGGGCTTCAACAAAGATATGTTTTAAACACAAACCAGATTTCTTGTTTTATCTTAAACAAAGCTATATTTTTCTTTTTTCAAGAGCTTTCTATGTTATTTCCCCCTCCCCTTCAAGAGCTTTCTATGTTATTTCCCCCTCCCCCCCCCCCCCCCACCCCAAGGAATGAGTGGAGGACTAGACACGCTAGGAAAGAAATTTTTTCTAACCTTTGTTTATGGGGATCCATCTCCAAAGCTTAGGTATCAAGTATGGGAACAACTCACATGGTATGGGTTTGTTCGTATACCCATGGTTTATCATTGGGGATTTCAATGAGATAACTGAAAATCATGAGAATTGATAGGGCCTGATATTTACCACTATTGTTCCATGATATCAGCCCTATTTAGAGTCTATTATATGTGTTTAAAGTATTTTCAGGTTCAGGTACGTTCTGGAGAACTTTGGTGATTCTGGAGCTTTTAGAGATGCAGAACTGCGCAGATGCATCAGATATTTAGAAATGGATGGAAATCTTACCACGGTGCGATTGAGCTTATCTTTTGAAAGAAGTTAGATCTTTGAGTTAGTTTTCCAATTCCACAATTTTGAGGTTCATCGGACGGTTAGATCTAAACTTTTGCCCGCATTACTGAAGCGTGATATGTCTGCCTCGCGAGAGGAAACTGTCGATGGGATGAATGAGTATCGAACGACGGCACAGCCTTGGTGCCGATCGACGGTGATCCCAGAAGACAGGCCCGACTTGTTTTATGGCCGACATAAGCCCAGATGTCATGGCAAGTTGTCATACCCATGCACGAGTTTAGACCTAATTTATATAGTTTTCTAAGCCATTGTTGACGGCTAAGCTTTATTCTATCTATTTTTCTAGGGTTAGGAGAGAAGGGGGAACTCCTTCAGAGTCCTCCAATAACTCCTTTGGTTCTTTATTTGATGTCTATTCTATATTTATTTTATTCATCTATGATTTCTCTGACAAAGATCATGTCTTAGTAGATCTCTTGTTAAGTTTAAGGTTTATTAATGGTATTGATGGATAAGCAAAACAATAGAATTGCTAGGGTGATTATTAGATTTATCAATAGAATTGTGTTTATTGCTTCTGTTCTAGAGTAGCTGACTAGAACCCTGATCATAGAATAGTTAGACGCAAGCGAGAGCATGGTCTACTACTAAAATTAATCCTGTTAAGCTAGGTTGCTAGAAACAGACAAGAGTTGATTTAGTTAATTTAGTGAACATATCGATTAGGTCTTAATTCTTGACTCGAGAGACCATCGATCGACGCAAGATCATTGCCATCGATCGACGGTCATTCTGTGTCAACAAGCGAGAGCTGAGACATCGAACTTAGTCAATAGATTATACTCGCATCGAGAGCTTGTCGTCTTTTACATTAGATATTGAGTTTTATGATTAATACCCTTAGCTTCTATCCTCTATAATCCACTTGCCTGAAACCCTAGATCTAGCTATTTATTATTATTATTGATTTACCAATCAATCAATTATCTGATATTGTTTGTTTACTGCTTATTAATATATTTGCCTAGCTTAATCGCGATTATATTGACTTTATTGTGTGCCCACACTCCCTGTGGATTCGATCTCTAAATAGTATAATTTGACATCTCTTGGCAAGAGTAGTTCGTAGGGTTAATTTGATAGAGTTTGCATTAGAATACATAAAACCCCTCCTGTCAATATTTGGCGCCGTTGCCGGGAAGCATGGATTCGCCATTAGACTCAATTTGTTTGATTTAGTCTAGGTATTTTTATATATTAGCTTACTTACATAAAAAATTTCCTTTGTTTCAGGTACATACTAGTACCAGGAAGCAATGAGGAGAGGATTTTTGGGTTCTTCAAAAAAAGGAACCTGCTGATTCGCGCACGATCCATAAGTCTACGAGGGCAGTCGACAGCCTTCAAGCAGTGATCGCTAGCATAGAGAAGCGAGAATTGATCGACACCAATACTTCACCGTCGATCTATAATAACATCATGACAACGATCGACACCCACACTTCACCATCGATTGATACTACTTGCGAGAAAATAGAGAAGGTCAAAGTATTCATATTGAGAGTTGACAACAATGGCATCTTACAGGCCAAAAGAGGTCTTGCGCAAAACAATGCAGGGCAATTGATTCATGCACAGGGGACTGCAATCCCTAATCCTACTGCTATTGCTGTGAATTTTGGGACTGAATGAAAAAAGACACTTAGAGACTACAACATGCCTGAGGATTTCTACGCCAAAAGGTCTGCGATTCGTCGTTCTGCACCATAGAGGAATGTCTTTGCGTTGAATCCTGCATATATCTCTCGTGTGGGTCAGCATCCCTTTCATGGTCTTCCTCATGAATGTCCCACTAACCACCTTGAATCAATCGATGATTTAGCGTCAACCATTAAGTGCAATGGAGTCTCTGAAGATTACTACTTCTGCAAACTATTCTCATACTCTCTTGCTGGAGAAGCAGCATATTGCTTCAAGAGGTTGCCACCAGGATCTCTCACTACCTGGAATGACATCACGAATGCCTTCCTGAACAACTTTCTCTTTCATACTGAAGCAAATATGAAGGTCGAGATGGAAGCTATGCTGAGATATATGGTGATGAAGAAGAAGATGGATATGGAGAGCTGAGCTGAGTAGAAGAAGCCGATATCAGTGATCTGATCACAACATCGATCGACACTTTCCACTGCAATATAGTTCACCGCGACATTGTTCATCCCGACACTGTTCATCGCGACACTGTTAACCCTGATACTGTTCATTCGGCATCGATTGACACTGTTCATCCAGCATCGATCGACACTGTTCATCCGGCATCGATCGACACTGTTCATCCAGCATCGATCGACAATGTTCATCCAGAAATGATCGACACTGTTCACCATGGCAATGTTCATCATGGCACTATTCACAGCAACACTGTTCATCACAGTACTGTTCATCATGGCACTGTTCACTGTAACACTGCTCATTCTGACACTGTTCATCCCGACACTGTTTTTTCGAGAAAATGTTTTCAAGGCATCGAAAACTCGACACTAGAGAGCACCGATTTATCAACTTGTTATCATGCTCCGGATGTAGAAAGAAAAATCACCATCGAAGATCTATTGGAGCCAAAAAATAAAAAAACAATTTGGGGATTTGGATTGGAGTAGGAAAGCCACTATGGAGCTAGAAGCATGGTCTGAATATATGCATCATAAACCGGAGCAGAAGCTTGATGACGATCAGCACACTTCGGGAAAAGCTCTGTAGACTTCACCAAAGGCTAACATCGATCAACACCCACCAAATGACATCGATCGATGCAACCTAGTTGACATCGATCGACACTCATTGTTAGACGAACAGACAGGTTACATGTTTGAACTAGAGCCGAATGAGGAGAAAATGCACCAGTTCAAGGGCTCACATCTTGCTGTCCCTAAACATCAAAGACCACTCATATGCACAGAAGAAGCTGCTGGTTTTCACAAAAGAGCGAAGAAGGTACATGACCCTGTGAAGTTTGTTGTTCCCAGTGCTGTTTTTGGGTTGAATTTCATATTCCACCAGATGGAATATTGAAAGCTAATGACATTGGATATTGGGAATTGTTTTGGAGATAGTCCCCAATCACATCAGAACTGAATTAAACTCCAAAACGTTAAGCTAAAGACTATAACCAAGCGCTGAGTGGGAGGCAATCCACTATTTAGTAAGTTTTTATTTAGGTTTTACTTATACTACTATTTATTTCGAGTTTTATTTTATTTTTGCATACTATATGAGTCCACGATCGATCGTCACCATAAATGCACCATCAGTCGACGTTGGATCGTGACCATCGATTGACCACACATGCCTACCATCAATTGACACCCTCTACAGAGAGAGGTATCGAGTTTTCTACTTAAGCTATTTACATATGATTTAATTTTTCTTAACTCATCTGGGACGAATTACACTGAGGATAGTGTAATTCTTAAGTCTCTGGGAGGTTCGCTTATGCTATTTGATTTGTTTTGAGTCTTATTTACTATATTTATATATGTTTTTCAAAGTTTTATTGAGTCAAGAAGAAGACTATGATCAAGATTTATTATTGACTAACCACTCTTTAGCACCATTATTCGAAGATTGTTTGCAGAGATTAGTAGAGATACCAAAGTGGATCATCCTGCCACTATATCACACTTGCTTAGAAAGTTTGAAGGAACTGAAGCTGATTTCCAACAGTAGTCATGAAATTATTTGCTTGTTTTGCGATTTGGTATACACTGGATCGGATTCCTTCTGCATGTCTGGAAGGTAAAAGTCTGTGTTCTTCTGATTCCCTTCTCTCCCTCCCCTTCAAATAAAAAGGATCGAACATGATTTGGTGGCTACAACCATTAAAGCTTGATTAATATGATTCTAAAAAGAGATAAAGGTCAAAAAGAAGCGAACAGAATATGGTGGCAAAAACCATTAGGGCTTGATTCATGGAAGCCTATCCAAATATCTCAGTCAATTAAAAAATAAAATGATACCCTCCAAAGAAGGGAGACATTGACTAAGAAGAAGTGAGAAGAGAGAGAGGAAATGAATCAGGGAAGACTAGATGTGTGTTTAAATACTTGCAGAGGTAAGAGTCCATATATCCTTTGATCGATACTCCCAAGGTAAAGCCTGCACTTTTATTTTATGCAAAGAAATGAAATCAGTAGAGGGGCGAGTCAGACTAGTATTTGCTAAGTTGTTCGTAGAATGGATTTGGTTGCTATACAAGAATAAGGTATAAAAAGTTTCTTTGTGACTGACTTGATAGGATGTGCGTGCAAAAAAGTAGGGTGACAGTTATACTTAGACATTATGTGAGTCTCCGCTTTTCAAATCCTCTTTCATAGGCTTTGTTTGCTTGAGGACAAGCAAAAGGTTAAGTCTGGGGAGTTGATATGGCCTGATATTTACCACTATTGTGCCATGATATCATCCCTATTTAGAGTCTATTATATGTGTTTGGAGTATTTTTTAGAGTATTTTCAGGTTCAGGTACGTTCTTGAGAACTTTGGTGATTCTGGACCTTTTAGAGATGCATAATTGCGTAGATGAGTTATATGTTTAGCAATGGATGGATATCTCCCCACGGTGAGATTGAGATTATATTTTGAAAGAAGATATATCTTTGAGTTAGCTTTCCAATGCCCCTGGATTGAGGTTCATCAGACGGTTAGATCTAAAGTTATGCCCGATTTATTGAAGCGTGGTCTGCCTGCCTCGCGAGAGGAAGCTGTCGAGGGGATGAATGAGTGTTGATCGATGGCACAGCCTTGGTGCCGATCGACGGAGATCTCAGAAGACAGGCCCGACTTGTTTTATGGCCGACTTAAGCCCAGATGTCATGGAAAGTTACCAGAATACCTCTGCACGAGTTTAGACCTAATTTATATAGTTCTGTAAACCATTGTTGATGGCTAAGCTTTATTCTATCTTTTAGGGTTAGGAGAGAAGGGAAGAACTTTTTCAGAGTCCTCCTGCAACTCCTTTGGTTCTTTATTTTATTTCTATTCTATATCTATTTTATTCATCTACGATTTCTGTGACAAAGATCATGTCTTAGTAGATCTCTTGTTAGGTTTAGGGTTTATTAATGGTATTGATGGATTAGCCAAACAATAGAATTTCTAGGGTAATTATTAGATCTCTCAATAGAATTGTGTGTATTGTTTGTGTTCTAGAGTAGCTAAAACCCTATTCATTGGATAGTTAGGCGCAAGCGAGAGCATGGTCTACTACCAGAGCTCTGGAGGAGGTACAAATGGATGATCCTGGAACGCATGAAGAAATTACTGATGTTTCAAGGAAATTACAAGAAGCGTATAAAGATGAGAAAGAATAATGGCAACAGAAAAGCATGATATTTGGCATACGGCGGGAGATTTAAACACAAAGTTTTATCATGCTTTAGCAGAACAGCGTATAGCAAGGAGCATAATGGTGGGGTTATATAATGAAAGTGGACAATGGATAACAGAGGACGAAGAAGTGGAAAAAGTGGATGTGGGCTATTTTGACGAGTTGTTTACTACTACTTCACCTGTGGATTTTGAGGAGTTCCTAGAGGAGCTCCCACTAAGTATTACTGAACAAATGAATCATTGGTTAAGTTGGGCGGCCTCGAAGGAAGAAGTACGGCCTGCGCTGTTTATGATGCACCTGAGAAGGCGCCGGGACCGAATGGGATTACAACGTTTTTTTATCAACACTCATGGCATATCATTAAAACGATCTTCTTCATTTTGTGAATTCTTTCTTACGGTCTGGAAAGATGGACAACAAGACTAAATATTACAAATATCTGTCTGATACCCAAAATAGAGCGGCCCACGAGTATGACATAATTGAGACCAATAAGCCTATGCAATGTCAGATACAAGATTATTTCAAATTTATTATGTCAATGGCTAAAGAGATTTCTATGTGGACTCATTTCGGAAACCCAATCGGCTTTTATAGTAGGAAGTTAAATCTCGGACAATATCCTTATTGCTCTGGAAAATTTGCATGGATTACAGACAAATAAGGCATGCCAAAATAAGTTTATGGTAATTAAAACGGATATGAGCAAAGCATATGATAGGGGAGAATGGGGGTTTGTACAATTAGTACTTGCGAAGATGGGGTTTGATCCCGGTGGATTCAATTGATGATGGAATGTATATCTTTAGTTCAGTATAAAGTTTTATTTAATAGACAACCAAACTGGCTTATTATCCAATAAACGGGTCTTCGGCGAGGTGACTCACTCTCTTCGTACTTATTCATTATGTGCACGGAAGCCTTAATTGTAAACATAAAGAAAGCAGAGAGAACAAAACAGTTGCCAAGATTAAAGGCCGCAAGGGCATCCCTTCCATTTCTAATCTTCTATTTGCGGATGACAGTCTTTTTCTGTAAAGCACAAAAGGAGGGATTTCATAATATTCTCTTCATCTTGAAGGAGTACGAGTTAGTGTCCGATCAACAAATTAATTTTCAAAAATCATCAATTCAGTTCGGCCACAAGGATGATTTAAAAATTTGGCAGGAACTACATAAAAACCTAGGGATCCAAAATACTAGAGGGATGGGATCCTATTTATAGTATGTGAAGATCAAAAACAAAAATCTTTTGTTTTGTTCAGGAAAGACTACAAAATCGGTTAAATGGATGGATAGTTAAAAAAATTTTCAAAAGGGTACAAAGAGGTGGTTTGTGGTCACGTCCCTACCAAACCATGTCATGTACTGTTTTAGAATTCAAAGACATTGACGAAGAAGTTAACTACTATAGTCGCTCAATTTTGGTAGAGCTCAAGTAGAAACGTGAGAGGCATACATTGGCAATCATGTGATAAATTATGTCTGCATAAGTATGATTGATGATTAGGATTTAAAGAATCTAATTATTTCAATATGGCTATGTTAGGAAAAAAGTTTTGGCGACTGATTGAGATGCTTTGTACTTTATTTGCTTGAGTTTTCAAGGGTCGGTATTTCATAAATGCATCACATCTGGAACGATTAGATCTTATGGATGGTGCAGTATCATATCAGCTATATCTATGGTTGGCAAAGGACTAATCAAAATGGTGGGAACAAGGTCATCCATTTCTGTATGGAATGCCCCTTGGATCCCAACCAATCGCCCGAGACCAACAAACATAAAATCAAACAACCTTTATCTCAACATACTGGATCATCTCATTAGTACAATAACAAGGACTTGGAACACTCAGGTCATTCATGATTTGGTGGGCTCGGAGGACGCAAAGATAATTTAAATTTCACCTTTGAGTCACTATCAGACTACTGATCGAGATGGATGGCAGTATACAAAAATGATAGGTATACTGTGAAATCTTGTTATCAGGTGGAGAGAATGTATCCTTATTAAATCATGACACCATCAGTTATCAGGCCAACGGTCACAGCAACAATTAAGACACCATCCGTTATCAGGCCAATGGTCACAGCAACAATTAAGACACCATCCGTTATCAGGCCAATGGTCACAGCAACAATTAAGACACCATCCGTTATCAGGCCAATGGTCACAGTTTGAAGTCTTATTCTTGGAAAATACACTGTCCCCCTAAGATTAAGCATTTCTTATGGAAAATTATTTTGGGTTGTTTATTGGTAAATAATTTCTTACAAACAACATGTATACAATGTCATTTATAGTATGCGAGGTGTGGAGCAGAAGAAGAAACAAACTAATCTTGCTATGTTTTAGTGGACCCAGCAGTACAAGTATGGGCCTTATCATTGGTCCCTACGAATCTGAGTAATTTTCCCTTGCAATCAGTTTTTGCCAATATGTATTATTTGTTCTGGCGAGAATCATCACAAGTTGACAATCATCAGTTTGTATAAATTTTATGGTATATTCGGGAAAGAAAGAATACTATGGTTTTAGCAACATAGACCCATACCTAGAGATACACTAAATTGGAGGTAACAGAGCCAACACTATCGAATGAGGTACAATCACAAATACTAGAGAGGACTCATCGACCCTGTAGTCCGTGTAACTCAACCTATTTACCTCAAAGACAAGTTCGGTTGTGTTTTACGAATGGTTCATGGAAAGAGGGTGAATTTTATTCATGACAAGGATGGTATAGTACATTGGAGGGGTTCGATGGACTCATGGGAGAAAGGAATATGCTTGCGAATCTTTCTCCTCTACTTTCAAAAATAGAAGCACTCATTTGGACAATGGAAAGCATGAGAAATTTTACTTCATTTTCAGGTTACCTTTGCGACATATTGTTGTCATCTGGTGAAGATGCTTTCGGAACCAGAAGAAAGACATGCTTTTGCACCATATTTGGAAGACGCACATATCCTGAAGAAGACATTCACAGATGTGACGATTATCCAAATGATGCTTTCGGAACCAGAATTATCTCGAATCTTATTCTTTTAAAACTTATTGTACATACAAATGATGCATGTTCTATTGTTTAAGCACGTATGATATGTTTGTTACACAAATAAATGCTATGTAATTCCAAATTCAAAGTTACATGTTCGATGATTTATGGGTTATGTTTTTTGTTTGTATACATTTAGGGTTTAGGGTTTAGTATTCCATATAATTAGAGTAATTTTTTTAGGGTTTATCGTTTATGTTTCTAGCGACACGTATGATAGACGGTAATATGTCGTTTAGATATTTAGAATATTATAAAATTTTGTTGATTGGTAACCACGTTTAATTTGAAATTTTGTTTTGTTATTGTTTCAAAAAAGAGAATATCTCAAGGTATAAACCATAATTCATTTTGCCAGTCGTTTAAATATATCACTTATTATGGTAGTTAAGGTACTATTGTTAACCATTTAAACAGGAAACTATGAGATACTTGGGTAATTTATTCGGTCTCCTAAGTTAAGCAGTCTAATACTTACTTATACTTCCTCTCATTTACAACCAAATCGTTTTACTCTCGCTTCTCCTTCAAAATGTTAATTTTCACAAGAAATGTCAGCATTACGTTCCGATCAATCTATTAGAAGCATACAATGAGACTCAGAATATTCGTGTGAAAATCATAAGCAAATGGACTTTGTACAACTCCAGAGCTGAAAACTCTATTGATTTATTCCTTGTGGATTCATCTGTAAGTTTATTATGCCAAGATCCATTAGTTTCATAATACTAAAATGAGAGTTAGTGTACGCATAAATCTCCGCATAAATTAGGTGTATGTTATATTAGGGGGAGATATGATACGTCACATCCGAAAATGATTGATCTGCACGACTACGATCTCTGGAGACACATGATCATGGCATAGGGCCGAAGGCATAAAGTCCTGTTCCTGTTTGGTTGCTACCACCACTGCTGACTGGACTGGATGCACCGCGTAGGAATGGACTAAGAACGGTCTTTTGGATTTTCTAGTTGTGTGACTTTGTGTTTGCAACTAGGCCTTCCAGGTGAGAGAGAAGAAAGGTTTGATCACCACAATGCATATGTGAAACGAGTAAGCATTCCATGATACACATTTCATATATGTTATGGCTCACGAAGCCCACGGCCTAACGAGCTGGGGGGCTAATTGTTGGGGTCAAAATCGGTCACGACAAAATCAACGGCTCAAGTCCTCGAAAAATGTTTCTTCCGATGTTTTGGCTCATGTAAGTATTCAAAGAACAATCAAGCCGCGAGGAGCAACTCATCATACGGCGAGTCCCACACATAACGTACGGGTCGCCACATGACGATCCCCGAAAACAACGTACGGGTCGCCATATGGTGACCCACTATCACGGGTCGCCATATGGCGACCTGCACCCAGCAAGCACGGGTCGCCGTATGGCGACCTGCACTCAGCAAGCACGGGTCGCCATATGGCGACCCGCACACGCAAAGCATGGGTCACAATATGGCGACCGCACATGCAAGGTACGGGTCGCCATATGCCGACCTATGCACCAAGGTTACGGGTCGCGATATGGTGACCTGAACCTGTACAACCTGGGTTGCCATATGGCGAACTAGACCCACACAGTCTGGGTCGCCATATGGCGACCTAGGCTCTCCGAGTACAGGTCGCCATATGGTGACCTAGGCCCTCCGAGTCTGGGTCGCCATATGGCGACCTAAGCTCTCTGAGTCCGGGTCGCCATATGACGACCTAGGCTCTCCGAGTCCGGGTTGCCATATGGCGACCTAGGCCCTCCAAGTCCGGGTTGCCATATGGCGACTTAGGTTCTCTGAGTCCGGGTGACCATATGGCGACCTGACCTTTCAGTGACTGGGTCGCCATATGGCGACCTCGGCTCTCCAAGTCTCGGTCGCCATATGGTGAGATGTGTCTCTCCTTTGTATTCCTCTTCGCGTCACGGTCAAAATGCTTATTTTTTTTCCGTCTCAATCGGAGTTTTTGTTGAGATTTTATGATTAAAACAAGTAAGAGTCACCAAATTAACCTCGGTCACCAAATACAGCTCCCAGTCGCCAAATACATCTCTCAGGTCGCCATATGGCGAGTGAGACCACACCCTTTGTCTCCTCTCTCGAATTCGATCGAAATTCTCTTAGTTTCGTCTCCATCGGAGTTACCGTTGGAACTTTATGATATAAACAGAGAAGACTCATTTTCCCGAATGAAGTTCATGTTATCGTATAAACGGTAACAGTTAAATCAACACCGCAATGGTCTAAACTATACGAGAAGTGTGAACCTCCTAGCTAAAGCGACTTCGTATCATTAAACGTTCTTTTGAAACGTGGCTAAAGACCCACTTCCGATTGCATACGAAATTGAGCCTAGCAATGTTATGACGGCATATCTTTACTCGCAAAAGAAGATAAATTTCGCGAAATCGTAATATTAATATCAAGTTTCCAAAATAATGATGAGGATCGGGATAAAAAGGAATGTTTCCGTGAAGCGATAAACTCGACCTAAGGGCAAAAAAGGAAAGAGGAACCGACCCCGAAGACATATATAAGGGGAGCTAAAGTTAAAGGCACAGGGATCAGAGGATTTAGACCAAGAGAAGCTCTGTTAGCTTATAATAACTTAGAACTTAGGTGGCTAGAAGGACAAAGTTATACTCAGACGTTTCTCCATCTTTGTTCGACGATTCTGATTTCCTTAGACTCTACAACTCATTGCATTTAGAAACCCTAAACTTTATTCTCGACAAGCTCCGTTTCTATGACTGACATTCGATTACCAGACGAACTTGCTTTGGCAGTTCGGTCTCTTGGTCCACTCTTTTAATTGAACTACGTCCGACTTGATCCTCGAAAGGGGTACGTAGGCAGCCTTTTTTAAGGTCCAGTCCAAAATCCTTTAAGCCTTTTTTCGTCTGTTGCTAAGCGAGTTGCAGCCACATAGGTTTCTCTCAACATAGGTGGTAGAGCTAGCAAACTTAGTCTTGTTTTACTGCTTGTGTTATACGAATTCCCTTTGTGATCCCATCTCCAGACAAGCTTCATGAATGCTTGTCCCTGGAGCGCTCGTACACAAATTCGAGATAAAGATCTATTGTTTTCTAAAACTCGTTTTGTTATCTTTTCATGTTGTCCAAGTTTAATCGATTACTTGTCATTGACTCTCGCAGAGAATCCTGGACCTCAAGGAAAGTTAGGGTTTCTTGACTTTTCTTATTTTACCGAAATTGATTGTGTGAATTTCGGTTCCCACAAGGAGTATCAATCAAAGGACACATGGACTCTTACTCAAGTAAGTATCTGAACACACATGCAGTCTTCTCTGATAACTTTGTTCCTTCTTTCTTGTTGGGGTCAAAATCGGTCACGACAAAATCAACGGCTCAAGTCCTCGGAAAGTATTTTCTTCTGAGGTTTTGGCTCACGAAAGTTTTTCAAAGAATGATCAAGCCGGAAGGAGCAAGTCATCATACGGCGAGTCCCATACATAAGTCACAGGTCGCCACATGATGATCCTCGAACATAACGTACGTGTCGCCATATGGCAACCCACTCTCATAGAACACATATCGCCATATGGCGACCAGCACTCGGGATGCACGGGTTGCCATATGGCGACCGGCACTCGGGAAGAACAGGTCGCCATATGGCAACCCACACTCTCAAGGGACAGGTCACCATATGGAGACAAGCTCGAGAAGCACAGGTCGCCATATGGCGACCCACTCTCTTAAGGCACGGGTCGCTATATGGCGACCTGAACTCATGAAGCACGGGTCACCATATGGCGACCCACACTCTCAAGGCACGGGTCGCCATATGGCGACCTGCACTCAGGAAGCACGGGTCGCTATATGGGGACCCACACTTTCAAGGCATGGGTCTCTATATGGTGACCAGCACACACTGAACCCGTGTCGCCATATGGCAACCTGCACACGCAAAGCATGGGTCGCCATATGGCGACCTAGACCCACACAGCCCGGGTAGCCATATGGCAACCTGAATTCACCCAGTCTAGGTCCCCATATGGCGACCTGACCTCGAGCAATCCGGGTCACCATATGGTGACCTTACCTCAAGCAGTCTGTCTCGCCATATGGGGACTTGACCCCAAAGCAGTTTGGGTCACCATATGGAGACCTGAGCTCAACCAGTCTGGGTCGCCATATGGTGACCTAAACTCGACCAGTCCGGGTCGTCATATGGCGACCCGATCTCACCAAGTCTGGGTCGCCATATGGTGACCTGACCTTTTAAAAGACCAGGTCGCCATATGGCGTCCTTGACTCTCCAAGTCTGGGTCGCCATATATCTAGCTGTGTCTTTCCTTTGTATTCCTCTTCGAGTCGCGATCGAAATGCTTTTCGTTTCGTCTCAATCAAGGTTACGGTAGAGAGTTTATGATTAAAACAAGTTAGAGTCGCCAAAAAAACCCTGGGTCGCCAAATACAGCTCCCAGGTTGCCATATGGCGAGTGAGACCATACCCATTGGCTCCCCTCTTGAATATCGATCGAAATGCACTTTTTTCTTCTCAATCGGTGTTACCGTTGAAACTACAATAAAAACCCCAAAGACTCATTTTCCCAGATGAAGTTTATGGTTATCGTATAAACGGCAATGGTTAACTCAACATCACGATTGTCTAAACTATACGAGAAGAGTGAAATTCCTATCTAAAGGGACGTCATATCATTAAACGTTATTTCTAAGAAATCGTAAAATCTTTGAAACCCTAAGCTTTAGACTCTACAACTCTAAGTTTTAGAAATTCCATGGCTGCATCTTCATTCGACAATTCCGATCTCCTTAGAATCTACAACTCATTGCACTTAAAAACCCTAAGATTTTTTCTCGACAAACTCGGTTTCTATGACTGGCACTTGATTACCAGACGAAATTTCTCCGGCAGTTCGATCTCTTGGTCCACTCTTTTAATTGAACTACGTTCGGCTTGATCCTCGAAAGGGGTACGTAGGCAACCTTTCATAAGGTTCAGTCTGAAATCAATCAAAACCTTTATTCATATCTTTTTCGTATTTTGTTATTGAGATGCGACTCAACTAGTTTTAAGGTTTTTGTTTGCTAGAACTAGGTAACTTGTTAACGGCTCTTGCGGCCGAACCTTTGATAATCCTTTGTAATGCTTGCAACGCTCTTACGCGGATTCGAAATAAGATCTACTTTTTCAATAGATCCATTTTGTTATCTTTTCATACTTTTCATGTTTATTCGATTACTTGTCTTTGGCTCTCGTAAAGAATCTAGGACCTCAGGGAAATTTAGGGTTTCTTGACTATCCTTAATTTACGGAAATATACGGTGTGAATTTCGGTTCCCACATTTCTCTCTACTCTGAATCTTTTTTTTTTCAATATTCCAAATGAATAGCGATGCTGTTGTAGTCCGTCTTGTTCATCTTCTTTTTTTTTTTGAAAAAATTGTAGGTGAATAATGGGGTCATAGGAAAATTTTCTACCCCTCGCTTCCAACAATGTATGATCATTCCTATCAAAATTAAATTAATGGGGGTCAAAAGACATTTTCCTACCCCTCTGCATCTTTCCAGAAATCAACTCAATCTTTTCTTTTCTAGATGCTGAAGTGAGAGAGAAAAAGAAACTAGAAACCAGAAACACACAGAACTTTTTACCATCCAGACTTGCTGGAGGAATCCGATCTAGTGTATACCAAGCCCAAGAGAAGCAAAATTAAGTAGATTAGGTTGGAGGTCAGCTTTGGCTCCTTCATACATTCTCATCAAGTGTGGATGTTACTGGCATGTGATCCACTTTTGTATTTATATCCAGTACACCCTGCCATCAATAAATCTAAGAATGATGGTAGAGAGTGGTTAGATAATAAATAAAAATTGAAAAATTTCATCATCCCCTTCTTGACTCTATAAAACTAAATAAAAACTCATAAAATAAAGCAAAAATAAAAAAAATATCTGTAATACCTTCCCCAAACTTAAATAACAATGTCCCCAATATTATAAAGTCCAAGATTGTTGGGGAACAAATCATAAAGATGAAATTAAACAAGGGAAATCGGTATACCTGGTCGCTGATGGTAAGTGTCAATCGACACAGTTAATTGGCGATCATTACTCGTGATTCTTTGTCGATCAGCATTGATCAGGTGTCAGACGATGCTTGGTTCAGACTTGTATGCCTCCTATTTATTCTTGAGACTTCAAATAAGATAAATGCGAAAAATCAGTAAAAACAAAAACAAAAATTAATTTAAAACTTACTAAATGGGTTGTCTCCCATGAAGCGCTTGTTTATAGTCTGTATCTTGACGTTTTGAAGGTTTTGGCTAGTATGAAGGTAATTGAATACTTGTTGGTAAATAAGTATCAACATGTTCTCTGCATATCTCGAACCAGGTGCCTCCAAATCTTTTGATGGCTTCTTCTTATTTGGTATTGTTCTCTTGCTCTCTCTGAATGATCTCATGTGTGTAATCCACTTTCAGCTGGAGATCGTCCATACATTTTACTAACCATCCAATGCTGCTATTGAGAGGGAACTAGATTGCATCAATCTTTCTGCAGAACTCATCAAACATTCTCTCATGAGGTGTATTAATGTCAGCTATCTTCTCCTAAACTTGATATCTCCTTTAAATCTCAGGTGATGACCGATAAGTAGGGGGTTGTTTGTTTCATCATCTGTCATCTACATCTAGATGATCCATTTACATGATTCATCCAAATGATCTATCCATATATTATTAGCACTGTTTGGTTGTCCATCTAGATGAATTTATTACACAAATTATTGATATACCCCTGTTTAGATTTAGTCATTTTTACTTTTGTTTCACTATATTAATTTTTGTTAACTATCTAAATATAATTATTTTAAAATATGGTTTTGATGAGAAACATCATTTTGTGAATTAGCGAAAAATACATATTCACGATTTCGGTGGAAAAACATGTTTAGCGACTTTGGAGGGAAACGCATTTTTGCGGTATTGGCAGTTTTGGCGGGAAAAATATTTTTTACGATTTTGGCAAGAAAACAAATTTTGCGGTTATTGGCAGTTTTGGCGGGGAAGATATTTTTTACGGTTTTGGCGGAAAAACGCGTTTTGGCAAGAAAAGACGTTTTTGGGGTTTCGGCGGGAAAACGCATTTTGCGGTTTTGGTAGGAAAATAAGTTTTTGCGGTTTTGGCGGGAAAACATTATTTTGTGATTTTTGCGGGAAAATGCCTTTTCCTATTTTGGCTGGACAACACCTTTTTCCAGTTTCTGCGATCTGGGCGAGAAACACGTTGTTACGGTTTTGGTGGAAAAATGCATTTTGCGGTTTTTGCCAAAAAAACACGTTTTTGCGGTTTTTACGGGAAAACACGTTTATGGTTTTGCCAAGAAAACTTGTTTTTCCAGTTTTGGCAAGAAAATGTGTTTTTACGGTTTTGGCGGGAAAACATGCTTAACGGTTTTGGCGGGAAAACATGCTTAACAGTTTTGGCGGGAAAACATGTTTTTATGGTTTTGCGGTAAAACGAATTTAACGATTTTAGAGGGAAAACATTTTTAATGGTTTTTGTGGAAAACCATGTTTTGGCAAGAAAAGATGTTTTTGCGATTTTTGCGGCAAAACACGTTTTTGCGGTTTTGGCGGGAAAATGCGTTTTTGTAGTTTTGGAGAGAAAATGCGGTTTTGTGGTTTTGGCGAGAAAATACGTTTTTGCGGTTTTGGTGGGAAAACGCGTTTCGGCGGAAAAATACATTTTTACATTTTTGGCGGGAAAACACATTTAACGGTTTTGCGGTTTTGGCGAGAAAACATGTTTTGCGGTTTTGGAGGGAAAAATGTTTTGGCGGGAAAAAATGTTTTGGCGGAAAAATACTTTTTTACGTTTTGGAGGGAAAACATTTTTTTGCGATTTTTTGCGGGAAAATGCATTTTACGGTTTTGTGGTAAAACGTGTTTTTACGGTAAAAAAAACATTTTTGCGGTTTTTGGCGGGAAAACGTTTTTTTTTTTTTGCTATTTTTCCAGAAAAAATGCATTCCTTTTTTGGCGGAAAAATGATGGATTCAAAGTTTTCACAAGAAGGAAACTCTTTGCAATTTTTTTCCCAAAAATTAAAAAAAAAAACTCCAATCGTGACGAAACGAGAACCAGTTTGGTAACCTAAAGAAGAGACTGGTGAAGAGGATGTGGTCTCCTCGCCCATGGGCGACGAGATGTGGCTCGTGTCTCGTCGCTCACGGGCGATTAGACTTTGGAGATAGTCTCTTTTCTTGTCACCCATGGGGGATGAGAAATGGCACATGTCTCTTCTCCCACGGGCGACAAGACTTTGGAAATAGTCTCGTCTCCTTTTTGTGACGAGACGTTGAGGATATAAGGTTTCCTTCTGGTGATGAGGATGAGATAAACATGACCATGAGGTGTTCGTACACAATGGTTTCTCGTTTTCTTTTTACTTGGAAGAGAGAAAACATTCCCGTGGTAACTTTAAACACGGATTTCCGTCGTGACTGATTTTGACCCCAATAGTAGCCCTGCAGCTTGTGAGAATAGTTGTGATGTTCTCGCTAGGTGTTAAGCATGTTATAGTAGATTTCTTTCCTATAAGTATGTGGAATAAGTTTTCAAATTCTTTACTTGCTCACTTCCACAAGAAACTTTGTTTAAGGTAGAAAATCTCTTTCTCTCTTCATCTCCCGGTTTTATTTTCGTTATGGCTCATAGTAATAGAATATCTAAGGACGCATTGCCCTCATGTTTCTTTCCCGATGTCTTGCTTATTCAGGACGATGAGATTGTACCAAAAGTAGAGTTCTTTCTACAGTCTATCGACCCTGAAGAGGTGTCTGCATATTCGTGTGCTACCTGCTGTATGGTACCGCCCCACCTGAGTCATGGTTCCTGGTGAGATCTAGCTTTAGAGGAGTTGCTGATGGGTCGAGTAAATGTAGACATTCTTATCTTGCCACCATCCAAGATTTCTGCCAAGTTCCGGAGGAGGTGGAGTTTCAAATTCCGAGATATGGGGAAAGCGCAAATGCTCCCCCTTGTGGTTACTTTACATGTTAGAGGTGCATCTTTAATTCGGTCGTTAATGGTTTCCTATCCCGGAGGTCATAATATGACTCTTAGATTGCTTCGAATTGTCGATAAGTCAACTTTCCCCTAACGGTCTACATCATCTCGCTGGACTTCTGGTTTTTTATTTACAAGCAAGGGATGGACCTAAGTGTCGCCTATCTTGAGGCTTTTCAATATCCGCAAGATACCAGTTTGCCGCTCTGGTTCTGTCTCAAGCCGAGGAACCATATGTCAGTGATCAAAGCGTTTACGTCTAACTTCCACAGATGGCAAAAATGCTATTTCTTCATCGTATAAATAGCGCCTGGTTGGGGAAATGTATCCCCATTATTAGGCGTAGATGTGGTCCCAAGGTTCTCATGGTTGAATACTTTGGTCGTTCGGCTTTTTGCCGATGTCTGATGACTTGTTTTACAGTTGTTGATGCCCTTCCCCTTTTTCCCCCATACGTGCTTACTGTTAGGGACATTCTCCGCAGCGGTCTGTTCTATTTGGGCTATTTCTCTCAGAAACGAGTTCGAGCGGTTGTTGCATATCATCAGGCTCGAGATTGACCTTACACGGTAGTTGAAGAATATTTGGATCCGATCATGGAAGACTTTTTTCCATATGATATTCCTGCTGTGAGGGAGAGAGAAAGATATCCCAAGAACAAGCAAGTTGCCGCTGATGAACGATGTTGCTTATGAGGGCATGAAGATGCCTATGGATGAGTGGTACAGACACTGTAGTAACCCTCCCGAAAGAGGTAAAATGGTGGAGATCGAAAAATTCGGAATTTGGAGCCAAGCTTTTGGGGATCAAAGTATGATGAGGAATGTTGACTTTTGGTAATATAAAACTTAACATGGTTCGAAGAAAATGGAAGAGTGGTCGAGCAGCAACCTGGTGGTCGAGTCGCGAGCAATAAGGATCGATCGGGAAATTTTGAAATACGAGGTGGTCGAATAATTGATAGTGAGTGAACCATGAGTCGAATAAGCTGCTCGACCATGTTAGGCATTGAGTTAGATTGATCAGAAGGACGTTTTGGAAGAATCACGTTTTTGGAAGCACGACGTTTTAGAAGCTCGACATTTTAGAAGCACGAAGTTTTCAGCAAAACTTCGTATCAGTAAATTATTATTTCGGAGACAAAATAATTTGGAAGCAGGATGGGAATTACGCAGGACGAAAAGTAAGCACGACAGGAAAACCCGAAGTTGGGTGAAAACCCTAATTTTGGTATTATGGAATTTCTTGGGGGAGCTGGAGGCATTAGAAATATTTTATATCAGTCAGAATTCAGTTAGGGATTTATTAAAAATATTCTGCGCATCAGAACGGGAGCGGAAAAATATTCGGGATTGATCGTGGGTCAAAAATATGTTGGAAGGACCGAAATCAGACGAATCGACCGAGACGCACGAGGAGGCTCCGTGCATGGGATCAAGACGTGATGTCAACCATTTAACCAGCTGAGTGTCAACATAATCTCTAGGTGTCACCGTGCATGAAGAAGTAGCATGCGGAGTGACATGCAGAAGCATGCGATGTCGCTGTATCTGCAACCGGAGCATGCTGATCGACATGTGGAGCACGAGGTGTCGTCTAACATGCAATCAGTGCATGATGTAGGACATGTGGACGTGGTGTGGCAGAATGCATGAGATCTTACCCTGCAGCCATCCATGTGTGCGCCCGTGTGTCGCCGCGCATGCGATCGAAAGCATGCGGGCTGACACACAGTCGCTCGTGTGGCCTCCCCTCACTGGCCAGCCACTTCTATATATACCAGCCATGCCCCTTTCACTTTCACTCATCCCATTACACTTAAATCAAAGCAAAAATGTCCTTAGAGAGAGAGAGAGAGAGAGAGAGAGAGAGAGAGAGAGAGAGAGAGAGAGAGAGAGAGAGAGAGAGAGAGAGAGAGAGAGAGAGAGAGAGAGAGAGAGAGAGAGAGAGAGAAATAGGGTGTTTTAGAAGTATAGTGATTTCCAAAGATCGTTATTCTGCCGAGAAGTTCCGAAAGACTGTCCAGAAGCTAAAGAAGGTTCTGTCCGAGTCCAGATCAGTCCATTCAAGACGTCAAGTTTGGGCTTGGCCAAGTCCTATCCAATCAACTAGCTGCTTATCGGCATTAAACACTGTGATTTGGTTTCTTTGAGTTCCTCTTGGAACTTAGGGTATATCGATTTGCATATAGAGTAGAATGCTCACGTTATTGCATGGTAGAGTCCTTAGGGTTATTTTATTTATCAAAACAAACTCAGTTTAGGACGGCCTAAGCTGAGATGAAATAGAATTAAGACTGACTTAATAACCTGACTAGGACTAGGGCTAGGATGCATCATGTTTCCTATTCTTGCGTGTTGATATGGTTGAGTGCAGGTTCCCGTTATCTTTAAAGATAGTTTCGTAGCAGGAGGTCAAACTATCTGGGTAACGGTTTGATTGAGTTGATTGAATGTATGATTATTTAAATGCTTGCTTGTTTAGTTATGATATTGTTGTTTAGTTTATTATATGTTAGGGAGCGACTAACTGGTTGATTTATTTAGTTATGATATTGTTGTTTAGTTTATTATATGTTAGTACTAAGGATCTTAGGCCATATAGGCCGGACTACTGGTACTATTGGTTAGTGTTGCCGAGTCGAGAGTCTGGCTAGGATCTGGAACTTTAGCCTTAGGCTAGGTTCTGGAATCAAGTTGTGTTGAATGTGTGTTGCCGACAGCATGTGCGTAACCCGCCCATGCTAGGCATGTTTAGGGGTGATTAATGTTTTCTCGACCTCGTACCCAGCGGGTTCAAGGAAACCCCTTATTCGCTGGATCGGGAAGACTCTGAGAGACGGGATCATGGCCTAGGGCTCAGTGTTATACGACGGTGTAACGTCCGGCAGTGACCCGAATGACTGTGGGCTGTCGCACTGTGAACCGAATGACAGTGGGCCGCGGTCGTTGAAAGTTCCTTCTACTAGCCTTTGTAAGTATGGGAGATAGGATATTGCCAATGTAGAGGAGGAAGACGAAGTCACCACTGCCCAGGTTAGTGTGTCGAGTTAGAGTGTTGTGTTTAGTAAAAGGGTTATAGCACCGATATACGGTGTTACTGGTTAGATCGACTCGTAGTTAGTTAGAGTATTATTATTGTGTTTGTGTTTGGTTGGTGATTGATTGTCTTGCAGGTTTCTAACATTGTGTTCTAATTCTCGGTTAGGTACCAGATTAGGGTTGGTGTCTCTTTGGTTAGTATAGGCCCAAAGTTGGCTGTTATATTGTTTGAGCTATCTTTATGAAGGGTGGTGGATATTGAAAGCTATGCGGTATCATTGATTGGCCGATCATGTTCTTGTCTGAATTTTGGTCGACCGGTTAATGATACTTGTATAGTCAAAGTGTCCAACACTACATGAGTACTGAACTCAGGCATATATATGGTTAACTAGGGATTGATTGTGTAGCCTTAGCTTTGTTTGCATGCTAGGGCTAGATTGATTGTTATTTTGGGTTGTCTGAGTTAGTTTACCGGTTGCGGGTAGAGGCTGCCAGCTCACTGAGTAACATTAGTTACTCATCCAACTCCGTTGTGCTTTTTGCTGGTCGCTTTAGTGAGGTTGATCGGATAGCTTGGTGCTGGACGTTAGGACCACCGGTGTAGATTTTCATGCCTTTTGTAACGGTATTTTGATTTTTTGTTGTGTTGACTCGATTTGGCATTAGGCCGGCCCCGTCTTCAATTATTCAATGTATGAATATTTCTTTTTTTCAATAAAGTATTTGTTTTATATGCGCATCATGAGTACTCTGATATTTGACTAGTCTGGTCTAACACAGTGTTAGGTCTTGGTACGGGTTGAAAAGCTTTAGGCCTTGATTTAACGGAAACGCTAAGTCTTGGTACGGGTTGCAAGGACTTAAGCCATATGTTAGCGGGATGAGTTAGTGGATGAACTGGTCTAGGTCGCGGAGTAAGTTCTATGACTCTGACCAGATTGTCCCTAGCCCGTCACGTTGCGCTTCCGGACCATGGTGTTGGGTTGGACAGTTAGTCATGTTCTTGTTTGATTGTTGGCTGGCCGGTTGGATCATTTTATGTCTAACCTTGGGTGTTGATCGGTCTATCGGTCATGTTCTTGTTTGATTGTTGGCCGGTTGGTTGACCATTTATCTAGGATAGTCCAGGGGTGTTACAGACACCGTCTTTCTGGGATAGAAGTAGTACCAGTCAGACCCCACTGCCGTTGTTTGGAGGTAGATCCGACCTTGACGCCTACCTTTCTTCACTCAACATTTCGTCGGTCACCCGGTGGCTAACAAAAACCCTGCTAGATAGGAGAAGTTTGCAGAAGCGTCGCAGTTATGCATGGGGGTTAGTTTTCATATTTGATTTTATTTTGTGTGTCGAGTTCGCCCCCTAATTCTTTAAAGAGTTCTTTTTAGTGCCTTCAGGTGATGGACAAGCCCTGAGGGCCAGTTGTTTGGAAGAGCAGACGGCTCAGTTTAAGGTTGAGATGGCCGAGAAAGAGATTGCTAGTTTGAAGAGCGAGCTGAGGTGTGCTCTCTCAGCGAGAAGGACCACGATCTGGATCAAGCTTCTAGTCTTTGTTGTGCGCATAGAGCCCGACGTAGGGAGATGGCCACAATCCTGAAAGATAGCTTGGCTTAATTTGCAGTCGACTTCGGATAGTTTAAGAACGTGAATAAGTCCTTTGGAGACTATTGCGAGTGCCGAGGTTACGTAGATCCTTTATGGCGCACGCAGGCTGATGGCTACAACTTCTTGAATGAGAAGACAAAGATGTCGAAGCATTTTTCAACCTCGCCAATACGAAGCCGATGATCCCTCAGATCGAAGGGAGCACTGGGCCCCAATCCCAGTTTCTCCTGATTAGGAGGAGGTCGTACCTGTCGCTTCGGGAGAGGACGTTGAGGTGGATCATTTTCCACCTCCACTCAGAGTTAGTGATTACTCAATATCGGGTAACTTTGTCTATAGCCCGTGAAGGGTAATTGTACTTGAAGGATCATGTTCCCTCTTTATGTTATGCTATGTTCATGTATCGTACTTTTCCCCTTGGGGTTTTTTCAAATATATTCTCGTTTTGTAGCCTTTCTTTTTATGGAAAATTCGCCAACGAGAACGAGGGAGTGTGAGTATGTTCTTCATTTCCTTAGTTCTAGAAGATCGTGATACTTGTATTTCTACTAGGACGAATATTTTCAGGATGTAGGATTTTGGAGAAGTTTATGAACGTCCAAGTATCAACGAAGAGGCAAGTTTTTTTATCACATATCAATGATACTATGCCTCTGAGAGTTAAGAGCGGAGTTAGGGTAAGACCTAGGTTTATTTTTGTACCTGGAGTATGCAGGGTCGATCCCGGTTTACTTGACTCATTTACGATTTTAACGTGATTTCGTTTCGGTATTGGTATTTGCGATGAGTTCTCGGCATATGTGATTTGCATCGATCGGGAATCAAGTATCGCTCTGGACAGTTTTAAAGTCTTGGAAGTACTGACCAAAATTTCGTCTTTCTAAAGCGCGCTTATCCTTGTGTCGGATGTTTGAGGACCAATTCTCTGAGATGAGAAGGTTGGGCTAAGCATTCGTTTGAGAACGGCTGATGTTTCCGTCAGGGCCAGTCGACGAATGTGATGTAAGCGCAAGTACTTTTCTTTTGTAGCTTATGTTATTTATTAATTTTTAGTCCCATTAAGGACTGTTTTAGTAGTTTTATTCGAGTTCCGGAAATATACTTTGAAAGTCTGCGACGTCTCGCTTTTTTCGAGAATATTTTTTCCTTTGGGTAAAGTGATTTTACGTTTTGGTCGAAGATCTTGTTTGATATTGCGGAGAGGTTTGTATTCCTTTTGGGACAGACTCCAATGGTCGACGTCAGAGGTTTCCCTGTCCATATACATGAAGTATTGCTTGAGAAACTCCAAAGCGAGTTGGCGGAAACTTCCAACGAGCGCTGCCCCTTGGAGATTTTCGATGGAGAGGCGGTAATATCCAGCGTCTCTTTCTTTTTCCATGAGTTTGGCCCTACCCATCGCGATCTAAAAGGTCTGCAGAGGCGGTTTGGGATCGGTGGTGTCGTCGTAAGTAGTGATTTTGATCTTCCCAAGGTCTGAGATTCTCGTCTCAGTGACGCAGGCAGTGAAAGGGGTCTTCCGAGCTTCTTCGAGGAGTCTGTTGATCTCAGGCGCGGTGCTGGTGGTGTGGTGAATTTGAGACTTCACCGCTTTTACCTCCACAACTGTTTCTGTGAAATAGCCGCGGAGACCACGCATCTCGTCGAGATCATAGCCAGCAGTCTTCCGAGTTTGGAGGTGTTTTCTGCGAGTGATCCGAGCCTGCTCTTTGGCTAGTTTCTCCTGTTCTACCCTGAAGATGTTTTCTTCCTATTTTGTCATGGATTTTTCGAACGAAGAGTTTTACCGAGCCGTGCGGCTTCTTGTCCTTCTCAGATGTACATGAGCGTCCTCGTTCGAATGATCAGATTGATCGCTGGGATCCAAGTTGACTCGCTTGACTTTGTTTTCTTGTTCCTCTTGGTCGTTAGGCGAAGAATTTTAAGTATTCTTCCATGTTGCTTCGGGAGTTATCTCATCGGGGTTTTTTACCACTGGTTTTCCCTGAGTGTTTTTGATCCTATCCAACGGAGTCGCGAAGTCAAGATTTCTTCCGCTACGGACTCTCATACTTCCGCGCGGGAAAATAGTTCTGGTCCTCACTGTTAGGGTTTTTACCTGTTTAGCAATAAAACTCATGATTTTATCTTGTTATTTTGATTTCTTATCAAGAGTCGAGAACATCTTCTTAGTCTCCTGGAAATTCGTGGTGTTAGCATCAGCATTGACAGCAGAGACGCTTCCTGCTGGAGTGCTTTAAACATTGTCGTCGCCAACATTGTCGTCACTAGCTGGTTGATTGTTCAAGGCATCTGTAGTCATACTTGACCAAGCATTTTTGCGGCTGCGAGTTAGATTGATTTGCCCCCCCCCCCTCTTTCTAGCGCCAAATTGTGGGAATCGAAATTCACACTGTCGATTTCCGTAACCTGAGGAAAGTCAAGAAACCCTAACTTTTCTTGAAGTCCTGGATTTCTGCAAAGCAAAACATCAAGTAATCAAAATACTAAAAACAGAAAACGTACGAAAAAAGCGAAGTAAGGGCAGAGAAATGGAGATCTTATTCCAAATCTTAATATGAGTGCCACAACAAGTAAAATCCTCGGCCGCAAGAGCTGTCGGCATGTTTCCTAGTTCTAACTACCTAACACCTTTAAACCTAGTTGACTCGAAGCTCGATAACAAGAAAAGAAAATTGCCTAAATTGCTCTAAATGCTGAGTTTGCTAAGAATTTTTGTGTGTCCGCGCCCCCTCGGCTTGGCTTCACTTATATATGCCTTTGAGGTCGGTCGTCTTTCCTTTTCTTCCCCTGATTCGAGTCAATCTCTCTGCGGAAATTTTCCTTATCTTCTCGATCTTCCATGATTATCTGGAAAATTAACATTTATCTTCTTTTCCATTTATCTTCTGCGGAAATTAGGTAGAACGCCATTTTAGTCGGGCTCATTCTTGTCCGAAATAGGAACTGGGATTTTTGTTGCGTTTAGTCCTTTTTATGCCATTTGTGACATAAACGTTTTTACGATTTCTTTCGGAGAAATCACTTTTCATACAACTGTACTGTTGGTTCCGCGAAATATTTAAACCGATCGTATAGTTGAGATAACATTGTGTTAAGTCAACCGTTATCATTTTATACGACTGATTGGAAGTTTTCACGAGACGAAAACTCTTTGCTACTTTTATTGCAAAACTTCAACGGAAACTCATCGAGACAAAACGGGAACAAGTATGGTACAGACCCGAAGGAGAGAGTGACGAAGAGGATGTGGTCTCATAGTCTCGTGGCTCGTCAACCTTTGGAAATAGTCTGGTCACCCATGAGAAATGATACATGGCTCGTGTCTCGTCGCCCATGAGTGACAAGACTCGAAGACAGTCTCTTCTCCTGTTTTTGACGAGACGTTGAGGTCATTTGGTTGCCTTCAGGTAATGAGGGTGAGATAAACAAGACCATAAGGTATTCTGACACGATGGTTTCTTGTTATATTTTTACTTGGACGAGAGAACACATTCCTGCGGTAATTTTTATATATTGATTCCGTTGTGACTTATTTTGACCCTAACAATCCTCTTGGTGAAACTCTCTGCTTTTTCTCATCAGCTTCGACTCTTAGATGCTTACGAACCTTGTTATTCTTTATATTAGACGTCCATCCTTTAGTATCCTGCTCAATGATCAGAGGCATCTTCAGGTTGCTAGTTAGTTTTCACTGTTGAGTCTGTTGATGTCTGCCTCAATTCTTGGCAATAAAACTCTATAAGTCACTGGTGGGTGTCGATCGATAGCAGTGGTAGGGTGTCGGTCGAAGCTTGCCGTTTTAACAAGGTAAAGCCGAGGGAAAAACGGGTATCGATCTTCGAATTCTTAGTGTCACTCGCTTCTCACGGTTTCACAAGATCCTGCGGACACAGCACGGGGTGTCGATCGGTGCTCAACTTCTGGTGTTGATTGACAACAATTCGAACTTCCGAAAGACGTGGATCTTTCGACTTGAAAGTTCCCTTCTTGGATTTTCTCTTCCTTCACCACTTGCCAAAAATCATCATCTATGATGGCAATCACGTAGTGCTTCTGTCCAGACTCTCCTTTTCCTTTAATCAACACTTCATGTCTTTTCACAGCATCACTAGTCTGAAACACTTTTGTCTCCAACATCTTCACATGTTTCTAAGAGGTTCTAACTTGTCATTTAGGTTGATGTACAAAGCTCCTATCTTCCCATTGAAATCTACTGTTAGCTTCTGCTGACCCTCAGGAACCTGATTAATCCTACTCTCTATCTTGCTTTCTTGAGTTGTTTGTAAAGGATTCTGGTAAGAAGAAGTTTCATATCTACTGTTGTTGTTGTTGTTGTTGTTGTAGGGTTTCTGGTACTGCAAAGTCTGGTTGTAATTACTCATTTGACCAGTTCCATAAGAGTTTCTATTTCCACACTGGTTCCCGTACCTCTAAAAACCAGTGCAACTAATGTAGTTCACATTCTCTTCGTCTCCCTTATCGCTAGTGGTAGCAACAGCCTCTACATCTTCTGAAAAACTCACCTGCTTCTAAAGAAACTTTTGAACAGTGTCCAGTTTGGCTTTAACTTCATCCATCTGCTCCTTTCCCAAGCTAGCTGCCAATTTTTCCTCTCCAAATCAGTGTTCTTGGTGCTATTGCTAGATGCCAAGTTCTCAATAAGTCTCACAGCTTCTTCTAGATTCCTAGTGTTGAAATTTCCCTCACTAGCAGCGTCTTGAGCCATCTTGTACACCAAAGTGATGCCTCTGAAGAAGGTACTAAGCAGTTGTACCTCGTTGAACCCATGGTGTGGACAGTATCTCTGATATGACTTGAATATGATCCAAGAGCTTCTGAAAGACTCTACAGGCAACTGTGTGAATGTATCAATTATGTTCATAAAGTCTTCAGATCGCACATCATCAAATAAATTATGCCGGAAGGTGTTTGTGGGAGCCAAAATTTCCAATGTCAATTTTAGTGAATGGAGGAAAGCAAAGAAAACTCTACTTTCCGTTAGGTCCCGGAAATCTGCTAAGCCAACGACAAGTAATCAAAATCAGAAAACAGATGAAAAAAAAATTGAATTAAAGAGAAGAGAAAGGAAGATTTTATTCTGAATCTAAATATGAGCGTTACAACAGGTTAAAAAGCCTTTGCTGCGAGAGTTCAGCATGTTCTAGTCCTAACCACCTAAGAATTTAAGACCTAGTTGAGGCGCAGCTCAATAACAAAAACGGAAATTTCCTAAATTTCTTTAAGTACTAATTTTGTTTTGTATTTTTCTCGTCCCTGGGCTCCTTGCCTTGTCTCTCCTTATATATGCATCTAGGTCGGTCGTCTTTCCTTTTCTGCCCATGATTTAAGCTTATGTCTTTGAGGAAATCTTCCTTATCTTCTTGATTTTCATGATTATATTCAGAAATTTGACATTCATCTTTCTTTCAATTTATCTTTAACAAAAATCAAGTCAGCCGTCATTGTAATTTGGGCTCATTCTCGTCTAAAATTGTAAGTTTGTTTTGGCCGCGTTTTAGACTTTTTCAGTCCGTTTTTGACTTAAACATTTTTAAGATTTCTTTCGGAGAAATCACCTTTGGTACGATGTTTGTTCCATTAGATGATGAAAACCAATCATATATCAAGATAACAATGCTTTCAAGTTAATCGTTTTCGTTTTCTACGATTGATTCAAGATTTTACGAGAAACAAAGTCTTTGATATTTTTATCATAAAATTTTAACGGTAATTCCAATCGAGACGAAACAAGAGATAGTTAGATCGAGTCAAAATGAGGTTGATTCTGCGACATGGCGACAAGGAGAAGGAGGCGGACGAGACGGAGTCATCCCCTGCTTGCAACAAGACGTGGATAAGATGGTCTCGTCGCCAGCTGGCAATGAGGACGAGCTGGAGTCCTCGCCTGCTGGCGACGAGACGTGAAGAAGATGGTCTCATTACCAGCTGGTGATGAGGACAAGCCGGAGTCGTTTCCAGCTGGTGATGAGGACAAGATGAAATTGTCGCTGGCTGGTGACGAGGGTTGGACTAAGAGCTGAAACCTTATGGCGATAAAGCTTGGACTGGGGGCCTTGCCTGCTGGCAATGAGGCTAGGACCAAAAGCCCTATCCTTTTGGAGACAAGTATAGGACCGGGATCCCCCGTCTGCTGGAGAAGAGGCTTATACCAGGTGCCGTCACCTTCTGGCAACGAGGCTGGGATCCTTTGCTTACTTGTGAGGGATCCTTCTCCTAGCCTCAATGCCAGAAGGAGAGGGCTCTCGCTCCTATCCTCGTCGCCAGAAGGAGAGGACTCTCGGGCTAGCTCAGAGAGGTCAGTTTGGTCCACTGGTGGCGACGAGTAGTAGAGAAGATATTATCGTTTCCATATGACTGGTCCAATGGTTGGGGCGAGATGAATTGGGAACAATATGATGATGAGAAGTAGGACGCGGCAGTTTCTTGGTTATCGTATTTTCGAAAGTTATTTTGTGTGCGATTGAGTATGCCTTTCGTGAAAGCTCGTTACTTTGATTTTTTGGAATCTTACAAGATTTTAGTTCACGCGTTATTTTTACTTGAATGAGAGAAAATGGTAGTTTCTAGACATTGATTCCGTCGTGACTGATTTTGACCCCAACAGGTAGCCCCCCAGCTCGCTAGAATCGTCAAGATTTTCTTGCGATGTGTTAGGCATGTTAGGTAACTTAGGTAGAATTGAAGGCTAAAAATCCAAAAGTAAATCGATTCAAGTAGTTTGGCTGTTAACCTCACGCCAAGAAATTTGCAGTTCGTAGTGGAGTGACCCCTGGTTTGGTGAAACATGCAGAATGTATTTTCATCATAGGATGTGTTTCGGTTCCATGTGTTCGCCGATGTTCTTCCCTGTTCTAGTGCAGAGTTTCTGGCATAGTTATGTGCTAATTTTACGTCTTCCCCATCAAGGTAGACGTACTTGTCGTTATGAGAGGTTTCTTTTTTATACTTTAGCTCTGACGTCACATCCTTCAAAGATGCTTTTGTCAGTTTGTGTTTCTGCGACAAGACTTTCATCTCCTCTTCGCTGATGATGTAGTTTGTGCCCTTATTGAGAGCACCTTGGATTCTCTGTGGTTTTTCTATATATACCCACATCCTGAACTTGGACTTGTACCGAGCATCTTTCTGAGCGCGTCTATAGCCACCTTATTGATGATCCCACTGACTCTTAGCATGAAGATTTTGAATATGTTCATGAAGTCAAGGATAGGTTCGTCTTCCTTTTGGAATAGATTCCAAAGGTTGAAGTCAGAGGTTTCCCTATCCATGAGCATGGAATATTACCTGAGTTGGTGGACACTTCCGATAGATTTTCGCTTCAGGTGAGAAAACCATTCGACTGCCACTCCATGGAGATTTTCAACAAAGAGGCGGCAATAACCAACGTCTCTTTTTTCCCCAGAGCTTGGCCCTATCCATTGCGATCAGGAAGGTTTGCAGATGCATTTTGGGATCGGTGGTGCCATTGTAGATAGGGATCTTGGTCTTCCCAGAATATGAGATTTTTATCTTGGCAATACGAGATGTGAAATGGGTTTTCTGAGCATCTTTGAGAAGCATGTCGATCTTGGGTGCGGCGCTGGTAGAGTGGTGAATTTTAGATTTCACCGCTTTTACTTCCACGGCCGTTTTTGTGATATAGTCACGGAGATCGCGAAACTTGTCAAGAGATCTTCGCCAACAGTTTTTCGAGTTTGTCGTCGTTTGTTGCTAGTGATCCGAGTCTTCTCTTCGTCTAGCTTCTCCTGTTCTGCCCATAAGATGTTTTCTTCCTCTTCTGTCATGGGTTTATCGAACGAAGAGTTTTGTAGAGTCACGCGGCTCCTCATTCTTCTCGGATGCACATCAGCTTTCTTCATACGAATTGATCTCTGGGACCCAAGTTGACTCGCTTGACTTTGTTTTCTTCCGCCTCTTGATAGCTAGTCAAAGGATTTTCAACGTTCTTCCACGTCGCTTCAGGAGTTATCTCGTCAAGGTTTTGTTCCAACGAGTTTCCATGAGTGTTTGCGGTCCAATCAAATGGAGTTGCGAAGTAAAGTCTTTTTACACTGCAGACTCTAATAGTTCCACGCGAGAAAATAGTTCTGGTTCTTACTGTTAGGGTTTCGACCTGTTTAGTGAGACATTTTCTAAGCCAACAACAATTAATCAAAATCAGAAAAAACTAAAACAAGTTGAATTAAAGAGCAGAGCAAGGAAGATCTTATTCCGAATCTGAAAATGAGCGTTACAATAGGTGAAAAAGCCTCGGCTGCGTGAGATGTCAGCGTGTTCTATTCCTAACCACCTAAGACCTTACGACCTAGTTGACTCGTAGCTCAGGAAAAGGAAATTGCCTAAAATGCTCTAAGTGCTAAGTTTGTTGTGTATTTTTATCGTCCCTGCTGATGAGGACATTCAGCCTGAACCAGATCCAGACCTAACTGAGCCAGATATCCAAGACATGATCAACAAGAAAATCCAACCAGAAGCAGTCCAAGAATTGCCAATACCGATTGTGTTCAAAGGACCCATGACTAGACAAAGAGCTAAGATACTTCAACATAAGTTTATGAGAGGATTGTGTTTGGTTTTTATCATGGACATGTTAAAACAACTCATGAACAAGATGATGACAAACCAAGCTTTCTAAAGAATGAAGAACCAAGCTTGAAGAATGATGGACCAGCCGAGAATACTAAGTCCTCAAGTGAAGATCTCTGGCCATTCATTCCTGATCAAGTCCGCAACAACTTGCTGGTCATCAGAATAAGAGATCAGCTTGTTTAGCAAAACTCAAGGACCAATCAAACCGGCCAAAAAGTTAAGAAGGTAAGCATTTAAATTCAAATTGATTTGTTTTGCATCTCTCGTTTCCTTTTCTTTTATTTGAATTTATGCCTAAGTTTTCTATTTGGCTTACACGCCTAATAGGGTTTTGATTTCAAGCGAAACTTTTGTATTATTTGCTTCAAAGTCCCTCGAAGGCACCCACTACATTGGACGTCTATATAATTCCCCTATAAGAAGTTTGTACTCTTTTACGCATGATATAAAATAAACATTTTTCTTCTAAAGAAAAGCATAGAGCTCTTAGACAAAGAACTCGTCTCCTTCTCTTTGCCTTGTGAGATCAGTACCTGCACGGCCTTGAGAAACCTTGTGTTGTATCACGATATCCTTCATCCCTCGTGTGGTGCATTTCAATCCATCTTGTTACTCTCATCTGGATTCTTTGGTTGATTAGATCAGTCCAACAAGTCACTCCTTGTGTAGATCGGCTCCATATCTAGTACTAAGGGTCATACAGCCTTTGATAGCCTATGCTTGTATCATTTCTGGTATCAGAGCTGAAGTTCCTTCAGCATCAGGTTGTTTCTACCCTCTTTACATCCTAGTTTCATTCGTTTTGCATTAATAAAACTGAAAACCCGTAAAAGTCGTTTGTTCTTCATTCATATTGTTTCTGTTTGCATCAATCTACTGAAAGCTCATAAAAAGAACCGTCCATTCCTTGTTGCATCTAAGTATTTTTGTCATTCTTTTCCAAGTTGCATTCGTTTGATAGTTCCAGTAGTCACATCTCGTTAGAAACTTAAATCGATTGTCTCTCTCTATAGCATCTAGCTATTTTATTAATTAATCATAAAAACCCATAAGAAATGTGTTCTTCATTAGTTCTTCTTTCTTATCAAATTAATTTGCTTCTTAGATCCATATCATTCAAAAGAAAATCATAAAAATGTGTTCACCAAGTTGCATATCCGATTTTTCCATTTCTTGGTCGACAAACTTATTCGGTTTTCCTTATTTGGTCGAATTTTGAAAGTTTTCCTCTCTTGTCGACCAGGTGATCAACCTTTCCATTTTCTTTTATTTTCTTTACATCCAATCTTGTTTTCCTTCTTGTATATTGTCGACTTTATAATTCAAAAACCCAAAAATATTTTTATTGTTTACTTCCATAAGTTTATCAAAAAATTTATATTGCATATTTCCTTTTTGATCACGGCTTAAGTCTTCATGTGAGATCCAGGTCGCAGCCCTAGAGGAGGCCCGCTTGCTGGAGGCCAAAACGGGGAAAACCCTGGCTAGTTCCCCATCCATCCTCTATAAAAGGAGGAGGCCCCTTAGGTTAGAAACTCAAAAAGGAGACCAAGAAAAGCCCTGCAAGAACGGAGAGCCATCGCCAACTTCATCTTGCCTTACGCCATGGCCGGAGGCGCGCTGTCGCCGTCCACCCTCGCCGGAGCCTGAGCCGTCGTCTGCGAAACCCTAGACATCGGTTGCTCGATTATGTGGACTGTAACCATCTCAGATCTAAACCATATGGTGAGGTTCAAATCTCTTAGTTCCTCCTTTTAAACCCCCTTAGATGAGTAGATCTGAAATCCAAAACTTCCTTCTTGTCTAAAGTATTGGGATTACATATATGGTACTGTGACCGCTTCTCCACTTCTTCTCAGATTCAGATCCATTCAGACAAGCGAACTAAGTTGAGGATCCGGCCGTGAACTTTTATCATGTTCTGCTAGCTCTTAGGAACAATCCCTTGTTAATAAAGTCTAGGCGTAGTTAAGGTCTATTCATTTACGTATTGTTGCTTGATAACACTGTGAGATCTAGTTGTTGATTGTGTTTATGTGATGAGAACACCTAGATATGTTAGGTTTTTAAAGGACAAACAAGTTGTGTGTTGAGAATGAAAGTGATGTGATAAGAATGGAAGGCATGTGAATGAGATTATGTAGAAGTGTAAAGAGTATTGTTGTTGTCTGTGATGTGACACCGAGAACATGTGTGGATGTGTGGGGACACGGGGAACGTGGAATGTGGAATGTGGTGTGTGGCGCCTGGTAGAATCGAGTCATGCCGAGTCTGGGCATAAGTGACTATGGGACCGGAGAATGGACAGTGTCTGATTGATCCAAAGAGTCCATGACCGGGTAGTCACATAGGATGCTACGGATCGTACCCTATATGGGCGGCTGTAGGAAATTGCAGCGAAGAGGGTCTCATAATTGCTTCTCCCGGGGACATGTGGTACGTCTTATGGGTCTAGGTTGCTTGTTTTCTCGTCGCATGCTAGTCCGTATTAACTTGTGACAATGGTGATTGTTTGTATGTCCTGATATGAGTTTGAAGGTTCCAAGAACTTACCCTCACCGAGTAATCCCATACAATCACCCCTCTATTTTCAGGTACGAACGAGGAGGTCGAGGAGTAGGAGTCTGGTGGTGTCATCTTTTGGGTTTTAGTTTCTTTAAGTTACACTGAATTCAAAGACTTTTACTTTAATGTTTCTGGTTTGGTTCATTTAAGTTTATGTAAGAAAATGGTTTTATTGGAATAAAGAGATTTTGGACACAATGGAATGTGGTTGAGGTTTTGGTGTACGGTTTCGGGGACGTGGTCCTTACAATTTGGTATCAGAGAAGGTTCAACCCAGAAGGCACTGACCGGGTGTGTAGTTTAGAGATATGGTGTTTCTATTCGGATTACAAAATGTTTTCTGACGTGGGTATTGTTTTTATGTTCTAATAGGGTATAAATATCCTAAACAAACAACTGTCAAATTAATCCTTAATCCTAACACACAAAACAATACTCTTGTCAAAAGAGATCAGGTGTAGTACTTAGGGATCTAATCCACATAGAAAAATGGCACACAATAGATTTTTTATTTCTAAAGACTAAGCTAGATAACTATATATATTGGTAGCAAGTAATCAGGTCAAGGAAATATTTCTTATTGGAAAGTAGAGATGCAATATGGAAATATGCTAATAATGCAAATATGGAAATGTGCTAATAAATTAACAAGATGAAAATGTAAATATGCTAGATCTAGGGTTTCAAGTAAGTGGAATATAGTAGATAGAAGTTAAGGATATTTAATCATGGAACTCGATATCTAATGTAAAAGACACCAGCTCTCGCATGTGAGTCTAATCTATTGACCGAGTCCAATGTCTCAGCTCTCGCTTGTTGAAACGGAATGACCATCTATCGATGGCAATGATCTTGCGTCGATCGATGGTTCTTGAGTCAAGCGTTGTGACCTAATTCGATAAGTTCACTACATTAACTAAATCAACTCTCGTTTGTTTCTAGCAACCTAGCTCAACATAATAGATTTTGGTAGTAGACCATGCTCTTGCTTGCGCCTAAATATCCTATTATCATGGTTCTAGTTAGCGACTCTAGAACACAAGCAATAAAAACAATTCTATAAATAGATCTAATAATGACCCTAACAATTCTATTGTTTGGCTAATCCATCAGTACTATTAATAAACCCTAAATCTAGTTGATAACTACTCAGACATAATTAAAATAAGAAGAATTATCTGAATAAAATGCATAGATAAAATAATGGGGTTTCAATACAAATCTCTCTAAGGAGTTATGAATCTTCTCCCTAATTAAATCCTAAAACTATGGTGAGGTGGTGCACGCTCAGCCCCCTCACTCACACATTTTCAGCACCTTGCACCTAGCACACTTAATCTAGTGCAATACATAAAGTATAAATATAAAACCCTAAAGTCTAGGTCAAAACTCGTCCAAGGGTAATGTTGTAATCTTGTGTCATGTCTCTAACTTGGTCTTGAAAGTCAATTGTCTGCGAACTGGACATCGAACGATGGCAGATGTGCAACATCGATCGATCTTTTTCATGAAACATCGGTCAATGCCTACGTTGTATCGTCGATCGATGGTAATCTTGTACTTCGACCCTCACAATGATCATCTACGGATTATTCTCCTCTAAATGCTCCAAAAGCTCCAAGTATCTCCATATATCTCCAAAACGTACCTGGATCTCTAAAGACCTCAAAACATATCCTAGATACATATAACAGACCCTAAATAGAGTCTATAACATGGTCTAAAACTGGTAATAAATAGGCTATATCAACTCCCCCAAACTTAACCTTTTGCTTGTCCTCAAACAAACAAGCCTGTGAAAGATGTTTTGAAAAGCGAATACTCACATATTGTCTAAGTATAACTGTCACCTTACTTTATCGCAACCACATCCTATCGAGTCAATCACAGAGAAACTTTATATATCATATCCTAGTATAGCAACCAAATCCATTCTACCAACAACTTAGCTACTAGTCTGACTCGCTCTCTACTGATTTCATTTCTTTGCATAAAATAAAAGTGCATGCTTTACCTTGGGAGTATCGATCAAGGGAAACATGGACTCTTACCTCTGTAAGTATCTGAACACACAGGCAGCCTTCTCTGACTCCTTTCTTCTCTCTCTTCTCACTTCTTCTAAGTCACTGTCTCCCTTGTTTTTGAGGGTATCATTTTATTTTTTAATTGACTAATATATTTGGATAGGCTTCCATGAATCAAGCCTTAATGTGTTTTCCCACCAGATCATGTTCACTTCTTTTTGACCTTTTTATCTCTTTCTAGGATCATATGAATCAAGATTTAATGGTTGTAGCCACCAAATCCTGTTTGACTCCTTTTTAAATCGGAAGGGGAGAGAGGGGAATCAGAAGCACACATACTTTTACCTTACAGACTTGCAGAAGGAATCCGATCCAATGTATACCAAATCCCAAAGCAAGAAAGTAATGCCAGGATTAGAGTTCGAAATCAGCTTCGGTTCCTCCAAACTTTCTAAGCAAGTGTGATATAATGGCAGGATGATCCACTTTGGTATCTCTAGTAATCTCTGCAAACAACCTTCTAAGAATGCTGCTTATAGCATGGTTAGTCAATAGTAAATCTAGATCATAGTCTCCTTTTTGACTCAATAATTTTTTTTTGAAAAACGTATATATATATATAACCCTCAAAAACAATCAAATAGCATTAGCGGACCTCCCCCAGACTTAAATTACACTGTCCAAGTGTAATCCGCCCCGGATTGGTTAGAAAAAATAAATCATAAGTAAATAGCTTAAGTATAAAACTCGATACCTCTCTCTGTAAGAGAGCGTCGATCGATGGTCGGATACAGATGTCGATCGATTCTAAACTTGTAAGCTCCTATTTCTTATAAAAGTCAAATTAAAACACAATATCAGTAATACCTCCCCCAGACTTAAACAACACTATCGTCAGTGTTATACAGTCTGAGATTAGGGAGAAATAAATCATAAGGACCAAATTTAACAAGGAAAAACCGATATACCTGCTCGCTGATTGTGACCATCGATCAACACAGTAAAGTGTCTACCGATCGATGCGTTGCTTATTCTTTCGATCGGCAGTGATCAAGTGTTGGTCGATGCTGTATGCAGACTGTATTCCTCGGATCTTTTTTTCTGAAATTAATAAATACGAAAATTAGTAATATATGAATAATAAAAACTAATTAAAACTTACTAACCAGTGGGTTGCCTCCCACTCAGTGCTTGGTTATAGTCTTAAGTCGACGTTGTGAACGCTCTGACTCGAAAGGAGGTCGATCAACACTTGGAAAGCAAGTGTCTACATCTTCTTTGCTCTTCTGAAACCATGTACCAATGAAGTTTCTGACTGCCTTATCTCCTCTAGTTTTCTCGTTCTCTATGATCTCCTTAGTAATCTCCAGTGAATGCATTATTCTTTGTAGATTCTCAATACTGCGCTAGAGCATTCTAAGTCTGGCAGCTATTGTGTCTGACATCTCCTCTAGTTGCTGAGAAATATCTTCCTTCATCAGGCTCTGAGAAAAACAATTTCATCGAACCTATCTTATAAGTGGTGTTATGCTGCGGACTTTTGTCTGTCGAACTCAGTATCGATCGATGACAAGATGTTGTTGTCGATCGATGTCACTCTATCCGGTCTACTCGCATGCTGTCCCTGAACAATATCCATTTCCCGCTTCATCTCATCCATGCGTGTAGTCAAATTGGTGAGGCATTTATCTATAGGATAGTAGATAATGTAGAAATCATCCATTGACATCTCTTGAACTTTGTAGATCTCATGCACAATATCATCAATCTCTGCTCTGCTGTATGTCTCTTGCTTTTGCTCCTCGTTGTCGACCGATGCTGGTACCTTCGCGTCGATCAATGGCTGTTGCGGTTGTCCAAAGAAATTTCCTGATTGTTCAGCCATGATAAGCGCGTCTGCTACATCTTTCTTCGGTAGAGTTAGAATTCTCCCATAAATACCTCGTGCATGTCCTTATACATCTCTGAAAATTACAAACTCATCGGGTCTGAGATAACCAGCTTCTGTTTCTTCTGGTTCAAGTGAAGGGTCTGGTTTACGTTTGATCTTGTTTGATGGCCAAGATAGGCCGATTGTTGATGCTGGATTGCCTACTCTCGCGTCCATTACCCAGCCAGCTTCATTCTCTGTGTAATCTGAATCATATTCTTTGTAAGCTTCACAATATCCTGGGCATTACTAATTTTTGTTGATTGATGGTCTATGGTTACCATCGATAATCAGATCGGTGGCCAAAAAGGTTTCCAGCTTCATTGGCCATTGCAAGTATATCTTATACATCCTCCCTCTTGACGTTTAGAATGATGCCATCCTTAGCTCTTGCGTGACCATCTAGATCTCTCATAATACCAAACTCATTTGGTTGTAGATAACCAGCTTCTCTGTCGCGTTCTTCTGCTGAATCACGTTCGGTTTCTTCTTCGTGCTCAGTATCGATCGATGGCGTATGGCTTCCATCGATCGATGTCAATTTCACCGGTTCATGGGAAACATGAAAAAATCCAGCCTCTTCCATAGCGAGCCTCGGTACTCGATCATCTCTTCTTCTCTGTAATTTTCATCGTATTCTAGGTGTGCTGGGTTGTAATCATAATCAGCATGGTGGGTGTGGATCGGTTTTGAGTATGGGTGTCGATCCATGTTGAAGGGTGGGTGTCGATCGATGTTAAATGGTGGTTGTCGATTGACTGTTGATTTGCAGGACTGTCCATCGATGATAGGGGTTGGGTGTCGATCGATGCTCCATCTACCGATTCCTCATTGCACTCGTAATCGAAGAAACATGTGGCCACAAGCTCTGCATCGTTACACAATTCGATCATGGTAGCCTTGTTCTTATTTTTAACAAGGTTATAAAAGATATTTTAATCAATTAGAGATAGATACAACTTGTTTAACTACATGTCGCATATGGCTCCCACAGTAGCCATGAATGCTCTCCCAAGTAGTAGCGAAGAATTCTAATCTATCATGATGTCCATCACATGAAAGTCTATTGGGACTAGGGTGTTGTTGATCTGCACTGGAACATCTTTTACCATCCCTCCTGAGTTCACTCTTGAGCAGTCTACAAATGTGAATTAATTGGTGGAAGGTTCAGCTCCTCTGGCATAAACTTTGGCATAATGCTCACTGAAGATCCAGTGTCGTAGAGGGCGTTAGGGTATTTGTTTCCTTTAATGAAGCATGGAACCACAAACTTCCCATGTTCACTTTTCTTTTTCTAACAAGTTCTCTGCTTCATCTTCTCTCTGAGGTGATTGAACATGATTTCTATGTAATCATTTGTTTCCCTTGTTTCCCTGAAAAACATCCACAATCTGTGAGTATAATAAGCTTCATCAAAAGATATATCTAAAGGAATTTGAAAAACTCTTTTAGCAAAGCCATCCATCTCCTTTTCATTGGCTTCTTTGCGTTGATGCTTTGGGATCTTTTGCCTCCTCTTTGAGTGTCCCTCATCTTCTCTATCAAGATCCATAGATTCAGACGTGTCTGTATTATGTTCTGAAATTGTTGATGTTGGACGCACAATCAGACTTTCATTGAGGTTGGGTAATCGGACTTGATTTTTACCTTGTCGATCGATGCCAGGCTTGGACTGTCGATCGATGACTTCCTCTCTATGTCGATTGAGGTCATGAGCACAATATCAATTGATGTTAGTCGATTCACACGACGCTATCAATTTTGTAGGTATCACAGTCGATTGATGCTCGTTGTCTTGCGTCGATCGATGCGGACGGGAGTTGCTAAGTGACATGGAATTTCCACACGAAACTTGCTGTCTTGGGGTTTCACTTCCTACCAGAAATCATCATCAATCAATGCATTGACGTGGTGTTTTTTCCTAGTCTCCATCTTTTTCCTTAATGAGGCTCTCATGTCTCCCAATGGTCTCACTTGTTTGCATCACTTGATTCTCCAACTTCTTCACATGCGTGCTGAGGTTTTTGAACTTGGTATTGAGGTTGAGGTAAAGCTCTTCTATCTTTTCGTTGAAATCCACAGTCATCTTCTGCTTTCCTTCCAAGACTCTATCAACCATTGCTTCAATCTTGTTTCCCTGAGTTTCTAGGGGAGAATTTTGGTAGTTGGTAGATCCATATGTCATGTCGTTGTTGAAGGGCCTTCGCTGTGAACTCTGATTAAAGTTGCTCCTTTGACCAGTACCATAGGAGTTCCTGCTAAAACCTGGACTCCCTTGTCTCTAAAAATCATTCCCATCAATATAGTTCACATCCCCTACTTCAGTCTCATCGTATCCAAACTCTATCGCTTCTACCTCTGCAAAAGTAACCTGCTTTCTGAGAAATTTCTGAACACTATCCAGCTTTGCTTTTACCTCTTCGATCTGCTCCTTGCTCATTGCTGGAGTTGATTTCTTCCTCTCAAAATCTGTGTTCTTGGTACTGCTGCTAGATGCCAGATTCTCAATCAATCTTGTAGCTTCTTCAGAGCTCCTAGTGCTGAAATTTCCTTCATTAGCTGGGTCCAAAGCCATTGGATACTGCAATCCAATACCCCTGAAGAAAATGCTAAGAAGCTACACTTCGTTGAATCCGTGAAGTGGACAGTCTCTCTGGTATAACTTGAATCTGATCCATGAGTTTCTGAAAGACACTTGTGAAAAAGTAGCAATCTTGCTCCTCAGATCTTCTGCTCTTGCGCCATCAAAGAAATTACGCAAGAAACCGTTCTTAATGTTAGTCCAGGATGTCAGAGATTCTGTTGGTAGCTGCTTAAGCTAATATGAAGCTTCTCTAGCAAGTGAGTACTTGAAGAGTTACAGAAAAGATAGTCCACAGGGACTCCATTGGCTTTAATAATAGTCACTAGATCCTCAAATGGATCCAGATGATCCATAGGGTGCTCGTGTCACAACCCATGGTGAGGCGTCTGCGCTACAAGTCCGAAGTAAGCCGGCTTGATCTCAAAATTATTTCTCGGAAAAGCTGGAAGACTAATGGCGGATCTGTTGGCATAGAACTGGTCTGGACGGTTGTAGTCAGGCAGCATCCTCTGAGCAGCTTGGGCGTTAGCTTCCGGTTGAGCTATAGCAGCGTCTGCTTCTGCTTCTGTATCAGGGATTATAGCCCCTTGATTGTCTATCCTTTGACCTTCTGCATTACGAAGATGACCGCTGAGGTCATGCAAGTCTCCATTCTTATTCTGAACAACAATTATAGGCGCAACCATTTGAACTCGTCTGTTGTCGTCGATCGATGCGAATGAGGTGTTGTCGATCGATGATATATGATCAATATCGGTCGGTGCTAGAGTTGTGATGTTGGTCGATGGTAGAGTTCTGATGCCGGTCGATGGTATCCGTAGAGAAGTGTCGGTCGATGCTGGATGTATGCCGTTGATCGATGCTCGTCGTCTTTCTTTTCGGATCGTACGTTTGGGTTGTTGTGGGTCAGAGAACAATAAGTCTTGTCCTTTTTTTTGCTCCTGGTACTCTTTGCATGCACCTGAAAAACAAAGAAAAAAAAAATCAGTAACTTTGAAAGTAACAAACTTAGACTAAATCCTAGAAAATAAATCTAATGGCGATTAATGTTCCCCGGCAACGGCGCCAAATTTGACGTGAGTAACGGCGCCAAATTTGACGTGGGTGTGTTTTTATGTTCTAATAGGGTATAAATATCCTAAACAGATTACTGTCAAATTTACCCTTAATCCTAACACACAAAATAATACTCTTGTCAAGAGAGATCATGTGTAGTATTTAGGGATCAAATCTACAGATAATAATGACACACAATAGATTTCTTATTTCTAAAGACTAAGCTAGGTAACTATATATACTGGTAGCAAGTAATCAGGTCAAGGAAATATTTCTTATTAGAAGGTATATATGCAATATGGAAATATGCAAATATGGAAATATGCAAATGCAGATATAGAAATATGCTAATAATGCAAATATGGAAATATGCTAATAATGCAAATATGGAAATATGCTAATAAATTAACTAGATGAAAATGTAAATATTCTAGATGGTTGGATTATAGTACATAAGTAAATAGCTTAAATATGAAACTTGATACCTCTCTTGTAAGCACATATTTCTTATAAAACTCAAAATAAAACACAATATCATTAATACCTCCCCAAGACTTTAACAACACTATCGTCAGTGTTATATAGTCTGAGATTGGGGAAGAAATAAATCATAAGGACCAAATTTAACAAGGAACACCGATATACCTGCTCTCTGATGGTGACCGTCGATCGACACGGTAAAGTGTCTATCGATCGATGCATTGATTACTCTGTCGATCTGCAGTGATCAAGTGTCGGTCGATGCTTTATGCAGACTGTCTTCCTCGGAGGTTTTTTTTTATCTGAAATAAATATATACGAAAATTAGTAATAAATGAAGAATAAAAACTAATTAAAATTTACTAAACAGTGGGTGCCTCCCACTCAGCGCTTGGTTATAGTCTTAAGCTCGACGTTGTGAATGCTCTCACTAGAAAAGAGGTTGATCAACACTTGGGAAACAAGTGTCTACATCATCTTTGCTCTTCTGAAACCATGTACCAATGAAGTTTCTTATTGCCTCATCTCCTCTAGTTTTCTGGTTCTTTATGATCTCCGTACTAACCTCCAGTGAATGCATTCTTCTTTGTAGATTCTTGATACTGCGCTAGAGCATTCTAAGTCTGGCAGCTGACATCTCCTCTAGTTGCTGAGAAATATCTTCCTTCATCAGGCTTTGAGAAGAAAGCAGTTTCATCAATTACATCCTGATCGTAATCTGAATCAAATCATTTTTAAGCTTCACCGTATCCTTGGCATGCCCAATAGGTGTCGATCGATGGTATATGGTTACCATCAATCGATGCGTGATAATCAGATCGGTGCCCAAAAAGGTTTTCAGGTCCATTTGCCATTGCAAATATATCTACTACATCCTCCTTCGTGAAGTTTAGAATTATGCCATCCATAGCTCTTGTGTGACCGTCTGGATCTCTCATAATACTGAACTCATCTGGTTGTAGATAACCAGCTTCTCTGTTGTGTTCTTCTGCTGAATCACGTTCGGTTTCTGCGTCGAGCTCAGTATCGATCGATGGCGTATGGCTGCCATCAATCGATGTCAATTTCCCCGGTTCATGGGAGACATGAAAAACTCCAGCCTCTTCCATAGCAAGCCCTTGGTACTCGATCATCTCTTATTCTCTGTAAAAAATTTTGTATTCGAGGTGGGCTGGGTGTAATCGTAATCAGCATGGTGGGTGTGGATCAGTTCAGGGGTATGGGTGTCGATCGATGTTGAAGGGTGGGTGTCGATCGACTCTTGATTTGCAGGACTGTCGATCGATGACGAGGGGTGGGTGTTGATCGATGCTCCATCTACCAATTCCTAATTGCACTCGTAATCGCAGACACATATGACCACAAGCTCTTCATGGTTACACAATTTCGTGAGTGAAGGTTTATTCTTATAAATTTCATAATAAATATTATGATCAATCAAGGAAAGGCACAACCTGTTTGTCTTCATGTCACAAATAGCTCCTACGATGGCCATGAAAACATCTTCCCAGTAACAAGGAAGAGTTCCAATTGATCTGGATGTCCATCACATGGAAATCAATCGGGACTAAGACGTCCTGAATTCGCAGTGGGACATCTCTGCATATACCTCCTGAGTCTACTCTAGAGCAACCCACAAAGATGAAAGAATCATTGGAATTCTCTATTATGAGGTTTAACTTGTCTGCTATAGCTCTGGGCATGATGCTCACTGAAGATCCAGTGTCACAGAGGGCATTGGGAAATTCATGGATTTTGATCAGACATGGCACCATAAAAATCCCAGGATCACTTTTCTTCTTTAGAATGATTCTTGGCTCTCCCCTACTATGATCCTTGGTAGCTTTATCGACAATCATAGGTCCTGATGAAATCCCTTTCTGTTCTAGAGTTATCGTATTAGTGACCTTTGGTCGATCAAATCGTATTGTCACTAGGTACCATCGATCGATTACGCGACCTCTGCGTCGAACGATGTGTGAAGCTATTCCCGATTCCGTTGAGTTGACAGGAACCATCGATCGATTCTTAGTAACTTGTGTCGATCGATGCTTGTGTGGGCTGATTAACGAACTCGGATTTCCTTCCTTTTGTGGCTTCTCTTTCTTGACTTCTACCCAAAAATCATCATCAATCACAACATTGACGTGATATTTTTTCCCAGTCTCTTCCCCTTCTTTGACCATCACTTTGTACCTCGTAAGGGTTTCACTCTTATGCGTCATCTGATTTTCCAACGTTTCCACACGGATGCTGATATCTTCGATTTTGTGTTTAGGTGTAGGTACAGGAAATCTAACTTGTCATTGAAATCCACAATCATCTTCTGATGTTCCCTCAGTATCTTGTCAAACATAAATTCGATCCATGGTCTTCTGGTTAGCTTTGAAATTTCTATACATCTGGCAGCCTGGGCATTAGGTTCTGCTTCTATATCAGGGATTATAGTCCCCTGATTTTCTATCCTTTGACTTGATGTATTACGCAGATGACTATTGAGGTCATGCAAGTCTCTATTCTCATTTTGAACCACAATTATAAGCACAACCATTTGAACTCGTCTTATGTCTTCGATTGATGCAGATGAGGTGTTGTCGATCGATGCTATATGATCAATATCGGTCGATGCTAGAGTTTTGATGTCGGTCAATGGTAGAGTTCTGATGCCGGTCGATGATATCCGTAAAGAAGTGTCGGTCGACGCTGGATGTATGCCGTCGATCGATGATCATCGTCTTTCTTTGCGGATCATACATTCGAGTTTGCTGTGGGTCAGAGAAAAGTAAGTCTTGTCCTTTGTTGCTCCTTGTACGCTTTTGCATGCACCTGAAAAACAAAGAAAAAGAAAACTCAGTAACTTTGAAAGTAACAAACCTAGACTAAATCGTAAAAATAAATCTAATGGCGATCAATGTTCCCCGGCAACGGGGCCAAATTTGACGTGGGTGTTTTTAATGTTCTAATAAGGTTTAAATATCCAAAACAAATGAGTGTCATATTAACCCTTAATCCTAACACACAAAATAATACTCTTATCAAGAGAGATCAGGTGTAGTACTTAGGGATCGAATCCACAGAGAACAATGGCACACAATAGATATCTTATTTCTAAAGAGTAAGCTAGGTAACTATATATATTGGTAGGAAGTAACCAGGTCAAGGAAATATTCCTTATTAGAAGGTATATATGCAATGTGGAAATATGCTAATAATGCAAATATGAAATTATGTTAATAATGGAACAATGAAAATATGATAATAATGCAGATATGGAAATATGTTAATAATGCAAATATGCTAATAAATTAACTAGATGAAAATGTAAATATGCTAGATCTAGGGTTTCAGGTAAGTGAATTATAGTAGATAGAAGTTAAGGGTATTTAATCATGGAACTTGATATCTAATGTAAAAGACACCAGCTCTCGCATGTGAGTCTAATCTATTGACCAAGTTCAGTGTCACAGCTCTCGCTTGTTGACACAGAATGACCATGATAGATGGCAATGATCCTGCGTCGATCTATGGTTCTTGAGTCAGGCTTTATGACCTAATTCGATAATTTCACTAGATTAACTAAATCAACTCTCGTTTGTTTCTATCAACCTAGCTCAACAGAATAGATTCCGGTAGTAGACCATGCACTCGCTTGCGCCTAACTATCCTATTATCAAGGTTCTAGTTAGCTACTCTAGAACACAAACATTAAACACAATTCTGTTAATATATGTAATAATGACCCTAACAATTCTATTGTTTGGCTAATCCATCAGTACAATTAATAATTCCTAAAACTAGTTGATAACTACTCAGACATAATTAAAGTAAGAATAATAGTCTGAATAAAATGCATAGTGAAAATACTGGGGTTTCAATACAAATTTCCCTAAGTAGTTATGAATCCTCTCCCTAAATAAATCCTAAAACTATGGTGAGTTGGTGCACACCCATCCCCCTCACTCACACACTTTCATCACCGTGCACCAAGCACACTTTTTTTCTGGTGCAATCCATAAAGTATAAATATAAAACCCTAAAGTCTAGGTCAAAACTCATCCAAAGGTAATCTTGTAATCTTGTGTCATGTCTCTAACTTGGGCTTGAAAGTCAGTTTTATGTGAATTGGACATCGATCGACGGCAGATGTGCAACATTTATCGATCTCGGTCATGAAACATCGGTCGACGCCTACGTTGTACCGTCGATCGATGGTAATCTTGTACTTCGACTCTCTCAATGATCAGCTACAGATTATTCTCCTCTAAATGCTCCAAGTATCTCCATATATCTCTAAAATGTACCTGGACCTGTAAAGACCTCAAAACATAGCCTAGACACACATAACAGACCCTAAATATAGTTTATAACATGGTCTAAAACTGGTAATAAATAGGCTATACCATTTTCAAACGTTCTTGGGTTGGGTTTTTGAAAACATCTAGAACTTAGGAAACCGCTTGGACCGAAAGTCCTTGCACCCTCTATGACGTGCAGTGACCTTTGCAAATCTACAGACTGACGCTCTCTCCCTTTTGACAGGATGCCTCTGAGAAATGCCAGATTTGCCTAGAGAATGGCCACTGCTGAGAGGGCTGCCAACCGTGCCGCGAGATCGGAATCACGAGCTGCCAGCAAAAACCAGAGCCAGACTGCTGAAGAACTCGAAGTTAGTAATCAAGTTGCTGTGACCCCCGGTGATGGGGTCGCCAATGAGAATGCTGCCCTTAAGGACAAACTGCATTGATACCATGAGGCCTTTGGGGACCAGTTACCTGAATATGGGTGGTAGCACGGAATGGAGCCGCATAACCACCACCAACAGCCATTGCAAATCTGCGGCTGCAGCCAGCACCTGTTTTGGTGGTTGCTGGGTCACCAACCTACTAGGACATGATGAGACACATGAGAGATATGCAGATGGATCTTTTTGGTGGAACGTTTGATGCCATCATCACGGATAACTGGAGGATGGCGCTAGAGAGAAACTTCAACTCAGCCATATGCCCTCGGGAGTATCGAAAGGACCTAGCGGTGCACCTAAAGCGCCATAACCCGGACACTTAATCCAGTGAGGTTCCTATGGTTCGACCATGGATAGTTCAGGCCGACCAGTTAATTTTTAAGGCCTGATATTCTTAATTCAAGTTCAGTTATTTGTGATTCAAATTTTAGAGTATGTATGCGAGTTATTAGAGTCAAAGGCAAGATAAACTGATTGCTTTATTTTTAATACAAAGGATTCGATACAATTGTTAAGTTTTCACAATAGGCTATTACAATGTTCGATCCTAAATAAGTTTATCCAACCACCCATCCACCCACGGCCTCGAGTCTTCATGGCTAAGCCAAATCCTTCCCACGATCACCATCATGTCTTGAAACCAACAAAAAGCATAAGCATCTATTCGATAACATAACATTCAGTTTCTCATTGATATAGCCTATTTATTACCAGTTTGAGGTCATGTTATAGGCTTTATTTAGGGTATATTTTGTGTGTTAGGCTATGTTTTAAGGTCTTTACAGGTCCAGGTACGTTTTGGAAATATATGAAGATACTTGGAGCTTTTGGAGAATTTAGAGTTAAATAATCCGTAGCTGATCATTGAGAGAGTCTAAGTACAAGATAGTCGTCGATCGACGACACAACCTTGGCTTCGACCGATGTTACATGACCAAGATCGATCGATTCTGCACACTTGCCATCGATCGATAATCAATTCACAGACAGCCGATTTCAAGCCTAACTTAGAGACAAGACACAATATTACAAGATTACCCATGGACGAGTTTTGACCTAGATTTCATGGATTTATATTAATACTTTATGTATTACACTAGAGAAAAAAAAGAGTTAGAGAGTTTTTATTATTCTATTATAGTTTTAAGGGAGAAAATTCATAACTCCTTAGGGAGATTTGTATTGGAACTCTAATATTTTATCTATGCATTATATTCAAATTATTATTCTTACTTTAATTATGTCTGATTAGTTATTAACTAGATTTAGGGTTGAATGATAGCAATCATGGATTAGCCCATAAGTAGCATTGCTGGTTAAGTTAATATACATTAATTGAGTTGTGCTTAATTCTTGCATTATGGAGTAGCTAACTAGTATCTTGAAATTAGGACATGGACGACTATGAGAGTAGGTTTTGAGCCAGAATAGATTCTATTGAACTAGGTTGTTAGGTGCATGCGAGAGATGGTATATTTACATTTGCATCTAGTTAGTCTATTATCATATTTCCATATTTACATTATTAGTATATTTACTTATTGCATTTATACCTTCCAATAAGGAATATTTCCTTAAACTGATTACTTGTTACCAATATGTATAATCACCAATCTTAGTCTTTAGAAATAAGAAATCTATTGTGTGTCATTGCTCTCTGTGGATTCGATCCTTAAGTACTACACCAAATTTTTCTTGGCAAGAGTATTGTTTTGTGTGTTAGGATTAAGGGTTAATTTGATAGTTAATTGTTTAGGATATTTATACCTTGCTAGAACAATAAACACACCCTGCAAAATTTGGCGATGTTGCCGAGGAGCATTGATCACCATTAGATTTAATTTCTAGGATTTAGTCTAGGTTTGTTTGTACTTTCAGGTTACTAAATTTTTCTTTTTCTTTGTTTTTCAGGTGCATGCAAAAGAGTACCAGGAGCAATAAAGGATAAGAATTACTATTCTCGGACCCACAGGAACTCAAACATACGATCCGCAAAGAAATACGACAAGCATCGATCGACAACATCTACTAAGCGTCGACCGACAGTTCTTTACGGACAGCATTGACCGACATCAGAACTCTAGCATCGACCAACATTGATCACTCAGCATCGATAAACAGTATTGTACATTCATCGATCGACGGTAGCAGACGAGTTCAGATGGTTGCGCCTATTGTAGTGGTTCAGAATGAGAATGGAGACTTGCACGACCTCAACGGTCATCTACGTAATGCAGCAGGTCAAAAGATAGACGATCAGGGGGCTGTAATCCCTGACGCAGAAGCAGAAGCAGACGCTGCATTAGCTCAACCTGAAGCGAACGCCCAAGCTGCTCAGAGAACGCTGGCTGATTACAACCGTCCAGACCAGTACTACGCCAACAGATCCGCCATTCGTCCTCCTGCTTTTCTGAGAAACGATTTTGAGATCAAGCCCGCTTTCTTCGAACTTGTAGTACAGACACTTTACCATGGGTTGAGAAATGAGAACCCTATGGATCGTGTGGAGCGATTTGAGGATCTAGTGACTACTATTAAAGTCAATGGAGTCCCTGAGGACTATCTTTTCTGTAAGCTCTTCAAATACTCACTTGCTGGAGAATCTTCATATTGGCTTAAGCAGCTACCACCAGGATCTCTGACATCCTGGACTGACATCAAGAACGCTTTCTTGCGTCACTCATGGATCATATTCAAGTCATACCAGAGAGACTGTCCATATCACGGGTTCAACGAAGTGCAGCTTCTTAGCACTTTATTCAGAGGTATTGGATTACAGTACCAGATGGCTTCGGACAAAGCTAGTCAGGGGAATTTCAGCACCAGGAGTCCTGAAGAAGCTATATGATTGATTGAGAATCTGGCATCTAGCAGCAGTACCAAGAACACAAATTTTGAGAGAAAGAAATCAGCTCCCGCTATAAGCAAGGAGCATATTGAAGGGGTCAAGGCAAAACTAGATAGTGTTCAGAAATTTCCAAGAAGAAGGTTACTTTTGCAGAATTAGAAGCAATTGAGTCTGGAGAAGATGAGACTGAAGAAGAGGATGTGAACTACATTGATGGGAATGGTTTCCAGTGACAGGAAATCCATGTTTCAACATGAACTCCTGTGGTATTGGTCAACTGAGTAACTTTAATCAGATTTCACATCAAAAACCCTTCAACAACAACAAAACTTATGGATCTTCCTACTACCATATCCCTCCTCCAAAAGCTCAGGAAAGCAAGATTGAAGCAATGGTTGATAGAGTTTTAGAGGGACAACAGAAGATGACTGTGCATTTAATCGAAACATAGATGGTTTGTACCTCAACCTCCAAGTTCGAAAACCTCAGCACCCATGTGAAGAAATTGGAGAATCAAGTGCTGCAAACAAGTGAGACAATTAGGAGGAATGAGAGCATGATTAAGGAGAAAATAGAGACTAGACAAAGGCACCACGTAAATGCATTGATTGATGATGATGTCTAGCAGGACGTTATGAGAGAGAAGCCCCAAAACAACAATTTTTGTGTGGAAAATTCCATATAACTCGGCACTTCTCATTGGCATTCATCGAGAACAATCAGTGTGCATTGATTGACGGTGAAACCTATAGAATCAGTGGCTTCGTGTGAATCGACCAACGTTGATCGACGCCAGACTCATGACATCGATAGACAGAGAGATTGAAGAATCGATCGACTGTGTGATCTCCACATCGATCGACAGTGCGACCTCAGCATCGATCGACATGAGAGAAACTTAGTTCAACTACCGAACCTCGATTCAAGTCTGATTATGCAACCAATTGTGACAGTTTCAGAACAGAATACATACACATCTAAAGATATGGATCTTGATAGAGAAGATGAGAGACACTCGAAGAGGATACAAAAGATCTCCAAACATCAACGCAGAGAAGCCAATGAAAAGGAGATGGATAACTTTACTAAAAGAGTTTTTAAAATTCTTCTAGATATTTCTTTTCATGAAGATTATTTTACTAACAGATTATAGATGTTTTTCAGGAAAACTAGGGATAGTATAGAGATAATGTTCAATCACCTTAGAGAGAAGATGAAGTAGAGGATCTGTCTGAAGAAAGAAAAATGATCATGGAAAATTCGTGGTTCCATGCTTCATCAAAGGAAATAAATATCCCAACGACCTTTGTGACACTGGATCATCAGTGAGAATTATGCCAAAGTATATGGCAGTAGACCTGAACCTGAAAGTGGAACCCTCCAACGATTCTTTCACATTCGTAGACTGCTCAAAAGTGAGCTCAGGAGGGGTAGTAAAAGATGTTTCAGTGCAGATCAACAATACCTTAGTCCCAGTAGACTTCCATGTGATGGACGTCGGGATAGATTGGAACTCTTCGCTACTACTTGGGAGAGCATTCATGGCTATTGTGGGAGCTATATGTGATATGAAGTTAAACAGGTTGTATTTATCTCTAATTGATCAATATATTTTTTATGAACCTGTTAAGAATAAGAAAAAAGCTACTTTGATTGAATTGTGTAATGATGCAAAGCTTTTGTCCACATGCTTCTGTGATTACAAGTTCAATGAGTAATCGGAAGAAGGAGCATCGATCGATACCCAAATCAGACCACCGATCGACAAGGTTGCAGTTCAACAATTGTTCGACACCAGCCCTTATATATTGATCGACACTCACACTTCATGACCAATCAACACCTACCATGTAGATCTCAATTACAACCCAGCCTACCTTGAGTACGACGAAGATTACAGAGAAGAAGAGATAATCAAATATCAAGGGATTGCTATGGACGAGTCTGGTGTTTTTCATGTTTCCCATCAACTTGGGAAATCGACATCGATCGACGGTAACCATACACCATCAATCGATATTGGGAATGAAGCATGGACCGAACTTTATTCAGTAGCAGAACGCGAAATGGAATATGGTTATCTACAACTAGATAAGTTTGGTATTATGAGAGATTCAGATGGTCACGCAAGAGTTATGGATGGCATAATTCTACATGTCAGGAAGGAAGATGTGGCAGATATACTTGCGATGGAAAACATTTTGGCCACCAGTTTGATTAATGAGCTTTGACCGACGGTCACGATACACCATCGCTTGACACCCATCAGGCTTACCAAGGATACGACAAAGCTTACGAAGAATACGATGCAGACTACAAAGAGGAAGAACTGATTGAGTCTCGCAGCCTGACACTGGAAGAAGATGGCTAGGTACTGAATGCGAAAGTGGATAATAGAGAATCGATCGCCAGCACATCTTGGCCATCGAACGACATCTAACCCAAGCCAAAACAAAAGCCAAAAACAGAAGATGCAGATGATGGTTATCTCAAACCAGATGAGTTTGGACTTTTTAAAGATAGAGAAGGACGTGAACGAGATCTCTATGGGAGAATTCTAAACATCCCTAAGGAGGATGTAGCCGATTCTCTTGCTAAGGCAAACAGATCATGAACTTTATTTGGACAACAGCCATCGATCAACCCACGTGTACACGCATCGATCCACAGAGAGAAACAGAAGAACGTGACAAAACATCAAAAATCAATCGATGACAGCAGACATGCATCGAAGTTTGTTGTTGAAGTTTTGTGATAAAAGCAAACATGCCATATTTTCTCGTAAAGATCAAAATGGTAAATAATAAGAAAAACATATTTCGGACAAACTAACGCTTTCTCCAAGAAATAATCGTAAAAATATGAAACTCGTAAAACAGCTCAAGACGGCCTAGAACACGTTAAAGCCGACTTATTATTTAACTCAAGAAAAGGCCCAGATGAAATGAGGGCTTACTCGATCAAGATAAAGAAAATGGAAAAGAGGATATATACAAAGTTTTCGAGATAAGCACAGAGTTCGAGAAGATAATGAAAGATCTCTGAAAAAGGTTAAACTCGAGTCAAGGATGGAGAAGGAAAGAATGCTGAATTTAGAAGCATATATATAAAGAGGACCCATGCGAAGAAGAGGGACATAAAATTTTACTTACTAACTTAACACTTAGAGCAATTTTAGGCAATATCGTTTTTGTTATCGAGTTGCGACTCAACTATGTTTAAGAGTTTAGCTGGTTAGAACTATAGATTTCACTGACAGCTCTCGAAGCAGAAGCTTTTATGACATGTTGTAACGATCGCTATTCTCTCACGCAAATAAGAATAAGATCATCCTCTCTTTGCTCCCAGATTTATATTACTTACTTTGTTTTCTCTCATAGTTTGATCTTTCGTTTTTTGACTTCACAAAAATCCGGATCCTCAAAGAAAACGAGATTCATTCTCGCTTTCTCACAATCCAAATCTTACAGTGAGAATTTTGGTTCCCACAATGGTTTTACATTCGTAAGGTGGTGTTTGCTAATATCCTCCCAAAAAACGGTGCTAATGTTGAACCAAGGAATGTTCGGTTCAGTGCAGGAGGGCAATTTGGTATATACGTTCAAATTTGGAATAGGTAGGGATATATCTACTGATGTTCAGCATTTATAATGATCGGGGATAGTACTTGCTTTGTTGGTTAAGTTGATGTTCGAGAGAAGGAAGAAAATACGTCAAGATTATTTTGTAAATTTGAAGAATATAAAGGGGAAGTGATGTTTGGGATTCTTATTGTTGACTGATTAAGCAATACAAGTGGTATACTCGTGCTCATTTGTGCGAGATCATTGGACAATGAGATTTGTATCCTAAGATCAAAAATGAAAAGCGAGTTTACTATCCGTCAAAACTGGTGTTCAGGTCAATCTTCGTTTACTTTCTCTTACTAAGATGTGATTAGTACTTTTTCTCTCTAGGAAGTGTTGGTTGTGATCAATGTATTTATAGTCACAGGATGGCTTAGAAGAAAAGCTCGTAGCAGGTGAGGCGTGAGGATTGAGGTCATCATTGCTCGCCAAACTAGCTGTGTATTGGATAGGTTATGATGGTAGTTTTAGACGATTGTTCGTGCCGTGGAGCAGGTACGCACTAATTAAATATATCCCTTAAACTTTCAAAAATCAATAAATCATAATATTTAACATATATTAAAGTAAAATATTCTTGTCAAATATTATAATATGTAGTGAAATATAATTATAAATTTTTTAAGAAGTGTTAATAATCTTTTCAATCGAAATAGTTTTAAGAAATAGAAAAATAAGTACTAAAATTAATATATAAAAATTTATTAATGCAACTGTGAAACATATATAATTGTAGGGACTAAACTGAAAAGTGAATAGTGTTTTATAAGGATCAACGGTTACTTTTTATATTTGAAGAAGTACTATTCACCCCTTTAAAATAAAGAGATAAAGGGTTGTTGGAATGCTAGACCCTTTAAAAATAAAGGGAAAGATTTGTTGCAGATGATCTTAACAGTTATGCCGCTCCGTCAATAATTTTTACGATCTGACCTTTGGAAATTAAATTGTAGTCTGAGGCCAATAATTTCCAAGCATCTTTTCTTTCTTATGTTATGTTTCCGACCTAAAGTCATAATAATGATAGCTTCATACTTGCCTTTGTTATTCTCTATTTTACCCTAACCAAGATTTGCTTCATTTACACGCGAACTACAACCTACAAACATAAACATCCCATGAGTCAAAGAGGTCAACTAACCGGTTCAATATTTCTCTCTAGAAATAGGGTATATTCGAGTATCACTACTCTCAAGAGCTAAAATGGAAGTAGCACCTTGGTAGCAACCTCAGACATCAGCCAATGGAGGACGAGAGTATGCCGATGAATGGATACAACGATTTTTTATGATTGATTAAAATAAGCGAAAAAAACGCACAACACAAGAAAACAGAGACGAGACCCCGTGACGAACCATAGAAGAAGACACAAAAAAAACATTCGTTGAAGCATGGACCAAAGGAGTGAATGTCCTAACCCTTGGTTATGACATGCGAATGTGATGTTTCCTGTATCCTGATATACAGAGGCACATTAGTCAACCCAATCTTCAAAGAAACTCCTTGAAGGATGGAGTTCACAGTTTTTTGTTTGAACCAGTTACAGTCTGAGCGATTTTGTCTTGTTGATTCAGAGGAATGTGGTTGTTTTAAGAAGTCATAGCGGCATTAAATGAAGCAGCACTCAACGAGTTATGAAGATAAGAAAAGGAGAATGCGAGGTGTTTATTATTAAATTTCACTGTCGAGCGTGAGGAATACAAGTAGTGAGAACAAATAGACATGAGGTCGGTGATAGAAAGTACAAATGAGAAAAAGAGGCTTGTAAATTATTGCCCTGAGACAGAACTTCATGTCTGAATATCTAGCTAACAGCTAACAGCGGGTCGGAAATGTGTCAAACTCAATCAGTGACTCTTTCATTTTCAAGGTAAATCTAGGTCGGTAATCTTTTCTTTAAGGTTGGATTGTGTTTCTTTGGCTTTTGGATGGCCTCTATATTTATAATCGAAGAAGCCTTTTATTGTAGCTCGGGCAGGTATTCGTACATGTGTTTGTTGATAGGTAATCATTTCAACTACTCATGCTTCCAAGTTAAACAGTTTTTTTTGAATGATAGGTTTGATAGGTCATCATTGCAAACTGCTATGTTCAGGTTGACATATTTTCTTCCTGTGTCAGAGTGAACTGTTTTGATGCCAGTGTTGTGTGTTTTGACTTTCCTTGGCGTGTTGGACATCTTTTTCCATCTAGACTTTGTTTTAGCCTTTCTCTTAGTAGGTTGATTTTGTGTGTCTTCCGTAAATTTATTGGACCGAATTTTATTTGGACTGGAACAAAATAGATGTGTTCTGCTTTCCTCCTACAGTGACCATATGACAAAGCTTTTCGTTAAATAGATGTCACATTTTTCATATTTTTTCACTGTAAAAATTAATCTTTCAAATGTCATTTTATGTGAAGGAAGGAAAAGAGTATTAGTTAGTTTTAACTTTTGAAAGCCCGATTTATGAAATCTAATTACATAACCTTGATTTCTTTTGCTAATTCTAAACTTACTATAGTCAATAATGTTAAAATGAACTTTTAAATATATTGTGTTAAGTCCTAATTAAGCATGATATCCATTGTGTGAGGTATATATACTGCAACATGGAAAAATATTCATTTTTTAGAAGTTAACAATGTTTTTTGTTTAAATTTGTATTTGTATGAAGTCTTTGTTTTAAGTTTTTTCTTTGGTGTAGAATTTGAATTCGGTGAAGAGGTGACTATAAGAAAATTCTAATAGAAATAATTATTTAATCTCGCGTGGATTGTTAGGTGATGCAGTCTGTGACTCTGCACTTGGTGTTTTAATGGACATTCTCCTCTCCTCATTCATTAATACATTAAGTGATTTGGATGCATCAAGCTTATTTAATATCTTTGAATATTTGCTTCGAAGATCGTATAAGCTATTTGTGAATTTTTTAAACACGCTAATTCCGGCTCTTTTTAACCATGTTTCTCGTTTTTTTCTTAGTTCTCTTGTTGGGCTTTTGTTTGTTTGTTTTTGGTAAATTTTCTTTGGTTTGCCGGCTATACTCTTCAAATAGTTTTTTTCTTTCACTTTCTCCTTGCGTCATACAATTATTCATTTCCTTGTTAATTAAACATCTTATGACAATAAAACAAAAGTCTTTGTTTTATTTTAAGTTTTTGTTGAAATTATATTAATGCACCTTGAAAAAGTATTCATTTTCTAGAAATATAAGTTTATAAGCTGAATAAAAGTTATTATCTTTTAACACTTACTAGAATATTACATCGTCATGACATATATGTGATATTATCCTATTTTAAATGATGATCTACCTGAAAATTTCCAAGAATGCCTTTACGATGACAATTCTTCCTGAAATCTACTGATCTACGATCAATGGTTCTATCTGCACCAGATCACTTTGGACAACTTTTCCCTTGATTCACGAGACCGGAAGGCTATACATTCACCGGATTGGCCTTGTATATTTATTTTACAAGAAAGTGTACAATCTGGGAACCTGACCCCAAAAGTTATTGTTATAAGTTGTATTGTAGAAAATAATTTTAAATGAATTGTGTGAGATTTATTTCAGCATGGAATATATATTGATTAGTCATTATTCATAAGTTAAACTAAATGTTTTTTTAATTATTATAATGGCTAAACTAATTGTTTGTTCTCTTGTGTTGTATGAAGTCTTTATTTTATGTTGTATTTTATTAAGTCTTTGTTTTAATTGTATGATATGAAGTCTTTGTTAATTTTATCTTGTATTTTATATTAAGTTATTTTTAAATTGTACTGTATGGCCGGCAAAAAATAATTTATTTTATGAAGTCTTTGTTTTACGTTGTATTTATGAAGCCTTTGTTTAAATTGATAACTGAGAGTTATAATGGAACTTGGAAAATTAATTTTGTGTTAGAACTTAAACAAAATTTATTTAAATTAGTATTGTACAAAGAAATTTTAAATATATTTTTTAAGGGTTGGGTATAAATATTTTCCTTTTAGATGTCTTTGTATAAATGGCCCTCTGCCCTGAAGTCACCACCTTGTGTAAAGTGTCAGGGCTGGGGACTTAAGTGGTCTGCAGGGAAGGTGGCAAAGGGTAGAAGACCATGATCTTTCTCATTAAGTGACGAAGAGTATATAAAAAATACATATGCGCAAACTTACTATAATATCAGAAACATAACATTTATATAATTATATGAATAGTGAAAAAAAATCTTAAAATGAATGTTAAGAGTATTTAAGTATGGTCGTATATCTTTAATGAAAATACTCTTTGTTGAAACTATCGAAATACCCTTATTTAATAATAAATACTTTTACAAAGTTTAATAGTTACTATTATAATTTTATGAAAATATAAATATAGTATTATATTATTTTCTTTTAGTAATTTTAATTCAGTTATTGCACTTAATTATATTTGTTTTTAATAATTCAATGTTGTCTTTAGTTATCAGTAAAAAGAAATACACATTTTAACAAAAATAATAAACATGAGTGAATTTATATTAATTGAACCAGTATAAAAATATTCACAATTTAAAAACTTTTAGTTGAATTTTGTATCCACAAAATATTTTTAATTTATATTTAGTAAAATAAGATTTCGAAATTAAATATTATACATTTGAATAAGCAAAAATTTGTCTCCTCTCCACTAAAAAAATGGAGCCCTCTTCTCGGGACAGTGTAAGATTGCCCAGCAACAGTTTTCAGTGACTTTCCAGATAGATTGTTCGGAGCTTGTGAAGATGGTTTCGAGTTTCCACAATGGATGATTGGCCAGCCTTTGCAGTGCTACTTTCTTATTTCTCTAACGTCATAAGATAATTTCAAGAATTTTCTCTTGCTTATATCCCTCGCAATTTTAATGATAAGACCAGGGCGGTCCCCTCCTTGTCGTCCTCTCCTTATAGTCTTGATCGAACTGAACGTCTCGATCGGAATTTCCGTTGAAGTTTTGCAATAAAAACGGCAAAGACTTGTTTTCTCGTAAAAATTCATATCAATCATATAAAATAATAAAGGTTAACTCAACGCCATTTTTATCTTAACTCTAACATCGGTTTTACCATATTGAGGAACTAACAGTATAGAAACCAACATCGTATGGAACGCTATTTCTCCGAAAGAAATTGTAAAAATGATAAATCGAAAGACGGCCTGAAAGGTCTAAAACGCGATAAAGTCCCACTTACTATTTTTGACAAGAGTGAACACAAACTACAATGATGGTTTACTTGATTTCCGCAAACGATAAAAGAAAAAGAAGATAAATTTCAAATTTTCAAGATAATAATGAAAGATCGAGAGGATAAGGAAGATTTACACAGAGAGATAGACTCGAATCGGGGGAAGAAAAAGAAAGACGACCGAGCTTGGAGGCATATATAAGAGAATCCAAGGCAAGGAGCACAAGGATGATTTTTTAGAGCTCTTAGAACTTTTTGCACTTAAAAACCTTAGGTATTATTCTCGACATGCTTAGTTTCCTATGTCATTCACTCTCATACTAGACAAACTTGCAAAGGAAGTTCAATCTCTTGTTCAAACTCTATAAACTTAACTATGTTCGGCTTGACCCTCCTAAGAAGTATGTAAGCAGCTTTTCATAAGGTCCAGTCCAAAATCAACAGAAACCTTTTTGGTATCTTTTTCGTCTTTTATTATCGACATGTGACTCAACTAGGTTTAAGGTTTTAGGTGTCTAGAACTAGGGAACTCGCTGATAGATTTTGTGGCTGAAGTTTTTAAAATCTTTTGTAATGATCGCAACACTCTTATGCGGGATTCGAAAAGAAGATTTACTTTTTCTATAAATTCGTTTTGTTGTCTTTTTCATATTTTCGCATTTTATTTGGTCACTTGTCTTTGGGGGATTACTCTAACTCACAGTCACAAAACGTTTGATCAAAAAAAATTGGAAATAAGAAAGACAAAACCGCATCTCTCAACAACGCTGGAAAAACAAGTCCAGCAGTGATTGTTCCTATCGCCAACGATTACGCAAACGCCTAGCATATCATCAAGAAAGAGTATCCGCTACCACGTATCGATGAGTTATTGTAACAGTTGCAGGGAATTTCATGGTTTTATAAGATTGACTTTCCATCAGTATACCACCAGATTGCAATAGCTTAGGAGGATGTGCGGAAGACGAATTTCCGTGCATGTTGACTGCACCAAACAACAAGGATCCCACTCGGCCACTTTTTGATGCCAAAGATATTGTTTTGTTTTACTTTGATGAGTGTCCTAAGATTTCCCGTTGGGTAAGAAAATTTACAAACGTCTAAACAAGAAACACTAGTTGATAACCCGCGCGCATACGCAGAGTAAATAAATCATGGCAGGTGATATAGCCTATTTATTACCAGTTTTAGGCCATGTTATAGGCTCTATTCAGGGTCTATTATGTGTGTTTAGGCTATGTTTTAAGGTCATTACAGGTCATGGTACGTTTTAGAGATATATGGAGATACTTAGAGCTTTTGGAACATTTAGAGGAGAAGAATCCGTGATGATCATGGAGAGAGTCGAAGTTCAAGACAGTCATCGATCGACGACACTATCTTGACGTCGACCAATGGTACAAGACTAAGATCGATCGATGTTGCACACTTGCCATTGATCGATGACCAATTCACAGACAAACGATCTTAAGCCCAAGTTAGAGACAAATGACAAAGATACCCTGGACGAGTTTTGACATAGATTTTAGGGTTTTATATTTATACTTTATGTATTACACTCAGAAGTGTGTGGAGATTTGGAGAGAGTTAAGAGAAGAGAGTTTAGTTTTCTATTATAGTTTTAAGGGTTTTAGGGAAGAAGATTCATAACTCGTCAGGGATATTTGTATTGGAATCCCAGTATTTTATCTATGCATTATATTCAGATTATTGTTCTTACTTTAATTATGTCTAAATAGTTATCAACTAGATTTAGGGTTGAATGATGGCAATCATGGATTAGCCCAAATGTAGGATTGCTAGGTTGAGATAATATTCATGAATTGAGTTGTGCTTAATGCTTGCATTCTAGAGTAGCTAACTAGGATCTCGAAAGTAGGACATGGACGACTACGAGAGTAGGTTCTGTGTCAGAATAGACTCCATTGAACTAGGTTATTAGGTGCATGTGAGAGCTGGTCTAATAAACTTGGTGAACATATCAAATCTCGTTCACACTTCCTTCTGATTTCACCATTGATTGACATCACGCCTTAACCGTCGATCGATGGTCTTTCCTTTTACTCGCATACGAGAGTTGGAGTTAAAAGGGTCAGAATAGTTAATATTTGAGTTCTAGAATATTTACATTTTCGTTCTTCCCATTCCCTATAATCTAGTAAGCTTGAACCCTAGATCTAGCATATATACAATTGAATTTAGTTAAATTTTATTAACATATTTCCATATTTGCATTATTGTCATATTTCTATATTTGCATTATTATCATATTTCCATATTTCATATATAAGTCTTGATAAGAAACATTTTCTTAAACTGATTACTTGCTACTGATATATATATCTACCTAACGTAGTCTTTAGAAATAGGAAATTTGTTGTGTATCATTGCTCTCTGTGGATTCGATCCCTAAGTACTACACCTGATCTCTCTTGGCAAGAGATTAATTTTTCTGTTAAGATTAGGGTTAATTTTTTAGATATTCATACCCTGCTAAAACAATAAAAAAACCATGTCAAATTTGGTTCCATTGCCGGGGACCAAAAATTCACCATTAGACTCTATTTGTTTGACTTAGTCTAGATATTTTTCTATATTAGTTTACTTAAATAAAAAAATTTCTTGTGTTTCAGGTACATAGATATTAGTACCATGAAGCAATGAGGAGAGGGATTTTGGTTCTTCAAAAAAGGAACCTGCTGATTCGCGCACGATCCATAAGTCTACGAGGGCAGTCGATACCCTCCAAGCAGTGATCGCTAGCAAAGAGAAATGAGTATCGATCGACATAAAAAACTTGTCGCCGATCGATAACAACACTATGACGTCGATCAGAGTTAAGACCTCAACATCGATCGACGCCACTTGCGAGAAGAGAAAGGAAGTTGAAGTTCTTATACTTGAGGCTGATGAGAATGGGATCTTACGAGACAAAGAAGGTCGTCCTCGCAGCAGTACAAGACAATTGATTAATGCACATGGTGCTGTGATCCCTGATGTCATTGCTGTTGCTGAGATAAATGACTTCCAGTTGAGCCGTGAATGGTATGATTGGGCAGCTCATAACTATTTTCAGGGTTTGCCTCATGAAGATCCGAAGGAACACATCGAAGAAAGTCTCAAGGAGCAAGCATAATGAAGTTTCTGAATACCACATGCTCTAGAAGAGCTTTCCATATTCTCTATCTGGAGATGCATTTAGATGGTTCAGTCACCTACAGCCAGGATCTCTAACATGTTGGGAGTATAATAAAAGCACTTTCCTCAACAAATTTCTCATTGATGCTACAGCAGCTCGACTAAAGAAGATTGATGATATGTTGGACATGATGGTTAAAGGCCGGGAGAAGGAGCTGATGTTTAAATTCAGTCAGATGTTGGGTGTTCTTTATAGTGAAACAGATGGAGAATGTGAAACACTAAACACTCGCGCTAAGAAGCCAGATAATTAGGTTCAACAGACAGATGAGTTTACACGGAAAGGTGATGAACATCATGGATCTGAGCCGATCAGAGCAGAAGAAGTTGATATTAGTAATTCAACCTCAGCATCGATAGACACTATGACCTCAGCATCGATCCACACCATGACCTCAACATTAACCAACACCACCACCTCAACATCGATCGACACAGAATCCTATTGTCGATCGACATCTATCAAAAACCCTAAAAGATCAAGTTTTCCTCAGGACATTGCAGACTCGACACTAGAGAGCACCGATGTATCAAGTTGTTATCATGCTCTAGATGTAGACAGAGAAATCAGCATGGGAGATATTTTGTAGATAGAGGATAGAGAACAACTTGAGTATTTGGATTTGAGTAGAAAGGTTAATATGGAAGAATTCTTAGAGCTGGCGGAAAAGCTTGAATATATGGATCAAGACTTCGAGATGAAGCTTGATGACGACCAGCACACTTTGGGAAAATATCTAGAGACTTTACCAAAGGATAACATCGTTCGACACCCACCTAATGATAACGATCGACACCCATCGGATGCTATCAATCGACACCCATCGGATGCTATCAATCGACACCGCCCATCCGACATCGATCGACACTCATTGTTGGAAGAACAGCCAGGTTACATGATTGAACCATGACCGGGTGAGGAGAGAATGCACGTGTCCAAGACCTTACATATTGCTGTCCCTAAACATCAGAGGCCACCTATCTACACAGAAGAAGCTGATGGCTTTGACAAAATAATGAAGAGGATACATTATCCTGTGAAGATTGTGGTTCCATGTGCTATATTTAAAGTTGAATATCCTATCCCACCAGATAGAAGTGTGCATCTAGGTTCCTACTATTGGGTATTTGGTGTTCATCAGCATGGAACAGCTTCTCAACCAGGGTTGAGACTTACGAGCAAAGTCGACGAACACCACACAAAACCAGTATCGAACCACATCAATAAGCAAGAAACGATCGACACTACACACTCTTTGTCAATCGATACTTTAGCGTACCTCCTCACGCAGAGATAGAAACAGCCAAGTCTGGGGGAAGGAGCAGAAAGAAGAATGAGAAAAAGAAGAGGAATTAGAAGAAGAGGAAAAGGACCAAGGGTGGTTCTCAATTGTCATTGATTCCCCCTCATATGGTGTCAGGAAATATAGAGGGCGCAACAGATGCTTCTCACATTCGCTTGCAATGCTTCGAGCACTCCTTATTGCTGAGATGATAGACAAAGGAGAAGAGTCTACGGAGGCTTTCACAAAAAGGGTGATGAAGCTAAAGACATTGAATATTGAGATTTGTTTTGGAGAAAGTCCCCAATCTCATCATAACTGAATTTGAAATCCACAACATCAAGCTAAAGACTATAAACAAGCGCTGAGTGGGAAGCAACCCACTGTTTAGTAAGTTTTTAACTAGTTTTTGATTATAGTAATCTAATTTCAGATTTTATTTTATTATTGCAAGTCTTCAAAAAAAAAGAACCTCGAGGCAGATAGTCTGGACAGAGCATCGACCGACAGTTGATCATTGTCGATCGACGGAGTAACCCTAGTATCGATCGACACTCTTTGATAGAGTCTGGTATCGAGTTTCTCTTTTAAGCTATTTACTTATGATTTGGTTTTCCCTGACCAATTCTGGACATATTACACTTGGGACAGTGTAATTTAAGTCTGGGGGAGGTTCGCTAACGCTATTTATTTGTTTTTGAATTTTATTTCTATAACTACATAAGTTTTTCAAATTTTTTAATTTAGTCAAGAAGGGGACTATGATCAGATTTATTATTTACTAACGACACTTTAGCACCATTATTAGAAGGTTGTTTACAGAGATTATTAGAGATACCAAAGTGGATCATCCTACCGTTATATCACACTTGCTTAGAAAGTTTGAAGGAACTGAAGTTAATTTCCAATACTAATCCTGACATTATTTGCTTGCTTTGGGGCTTGGTATACACTGGATCGGATTCCTTTTGTAAGTTTGGAAGGTAAAAGTCTGTGGGCTTCTGATTTCCCCTCTCTCTCTCCTTCAGATTAAAGGAGTCGAACAGGATTTGGTGACTCAAACATTAAAGCTTGATTCATATTATTCTAGAAATAGATAAAGGTGAAAAACAAGTAAACATGATCTGGTGGAAAAAAACCATTAGTGCTTGATTCATGGAAACCTGTCCAAACATCTCAATCAATAAAAAAATAAAATGATACCCTCAAAAGAAGAGAGACATTGACTGAGAGAAGTGAGAGGAGAGAGAGGAAAGGGATCAGAGAACACTATATATGTGCTCAAATACTTGCAAGGGTAAGAGTCCATATATCCTTTGATCCATACTCCCAAGGTAAAGCCTGCACTTTTATTTTATGCAAAGAAATGAAATTAGTAAAGGGGCGAGTCAGACTAGTATTCGCTAAGTTGTTGGTAAAATGGATTTGGTTGCTATACTAGGATAGGATATATATAGTTTTTCTATGATTGACTTCACAGGATGTGGTTGCAACAAAGTAGGGTGACAGTTACTCTTAGACATTATGTTAGTCTTCGCTTTTCAAAACCTCTTTCGCAGGCTTGTTTGCTTGAGCACAAGCAAAAGGTTAAGTCTGGGAGAGTTGATAAGCCTATTTATTACTAGTTTAGGCAATGTTATAGGCTCTACTCAGGGTCTGTTATGTGTGTCTAGGCTTTGTTTTAAGTTCTTTACAGGTCTAGGTACGTTTTGGAGATACATGGAGCTTTTGGAACATTTAGAGGAGAAGAATCCGTAGCTGATCATGGAGAGAGTCAAAGTTCAAGACAGTCATCGATCAACGACACTATCATTGCGTCGACCGAGGGTACAAGACCAAGATCGATCGATGTTGCACATTTTCCATCGATCGATGACAAATCCACAGACATCCGATCTCAAGCCCAAGATAGAGACAAATCACGAAGATACCCTAGACGAGTTTTGACCTATATTTTAGGGTTTTATATTTATGCTTTATGTATTACACACAAAAGTGTGTGGAGAGTTGGAGAGAGTTAAGAGAAGAGAGTTTAGTTTTCTATTATAGTTTTAAGGTTTTTAGGGAAGAAGATTCATAACTCCTCAGGGATATTTGTATTGGAATCCCAGTATTTTATCTATGCATTATATTCAAACTATTGTTCTTACTTTAGTTATATATAAGTACTTATCAACTAGATTTAGGGTTGAATGATGGCAATCATGGATTAGCCCAAAAGTATGATTGCTAGGTTGAGATAATATCCATCAATTGGGATGTGCTTAATGCTTGCATTCTAGAGTAGCTAACTAGGATCTCAAAAGTAGGACATGGACGACTACAAGAGTAGGTTATGTGCAAGAATAGGTTATGTGCAAGAATAATCTCTATTGAACTAGGTTGTTAAGCGCATGCGAGAGCTGGTCTAATTAGCTTGGTGAACATATCAAATCTCGTTCACACTTCCTTCTGATTTCACCATCGATCAACATCAGGCCTTAGCCGTCGATCAATAGTATTTCCTTTTACTCGCATACGAGAGTTGGAGTTAAAAGGGTCTCAATAGTTAATATTTGAGTTTTAGAATATTTAGATTTCCATGCTTCTTATTCCCTATAATCCATTAAACTTGAAACCCTAGATCTAGCATATTTACCTTTGATTTTAGTTAAGTGTAATAACATATTTCCATATTTGCATTATTTTCATATTTCTATATTTGCATTATTATCATATTTCCAAATTTCATTTATTTCTTGATAAGGAATATTTTCTCAAACTGATTACTTGTTAATGATATATATATAGCTTAGTCTTTAGAAATAAAAAATCTATTGTGTGTCATTAATTAATTCTCTCGCTATATTAATCTTGTTATCCTTCTTTCTGAGAAAATGAAATTTGAGTGTGCATTTCTGTTTAATTACGGGTTCAATTTATTTTTTTTTTGGATCAAAAAAGTTAATCACATTTAACTTACATTAGTTTGGTTTGGTTTATGTTCAGTTTGGTTTGTTTTTATTTTGTTTTTGTGTTCGGCTCGGTTTAGTCGAGTTGTTATTTTTGTTTTGTTCTATTTCATTTACAAAGTATAATTTATAAAAAAAACCAAAAAAATATCATTTGTTACATATTATTTTAATTGAAATAAAGTTTTTTTCTATTTCACTTAATTTAGACTACTCGGCCAAGAGTAACACAACTCTCTTAAATAAATTATATATTAAACAAAAAATTACCTAATGGTTACGGTACCCTTGATAATTTCCCAAGAATAGTTTATTGTACTTCTCTAGATTCAAAATGTATAAAAATGTTCACATAATAAAAACTCTAACGAATATAATATAATATAATATATATAAAGAATTCATATGATAAAAATTTTAATTTCAACCGTTTGAATTTGATAAATATATTAAGATTTGTATTTAAATGTTATCAAAATTATGAGTAAATCAGAATTTAAGTGTTGTTTAATACATTAAATTACCAAACATCAAAGGAAAGCATTAAAGGTTATTTATTTTCATATTCGAATTTAGTTCTATATAATAAAGTTTTACTAGTCCATTCAATGATATTATTCAAATAATCCTAGTAAGATTAGTGGAACTAAAAAAAGGCTGATGAGCTCTCTCATCTTGACACGAAGGATGCTCTTTAACTTTCTTTCATTTAATCAATGCTCCAAAATTAATATACAGGAGTTAAATTTAACAAAAAACTTACATAATGGTTATGGTACCCTCTATATTTTTTCCCAAGAACATCTTATTGTATTACTAGGTATTCGAAATGGATGTATAATAAAAACAGTGACAGAATATAACGAAATTGATAAAAAGAAATGGGGATATAATAAAATGAATTAATTTAAACGTTTGAACTTGATAGATAGATTAAATTTTGTAATTGAATATTATCAAAACTGTGAGCTATATTCGTTATCAAAACTATGAGTTGCTTATGTAATAAATGAACGGTTTCAATATGCTAACCGGAAATGGGTAGAATAAATGAACGAAATAATAGTTGAATATTTGTTGTGCTATTTACCTGGTTTAATCAACTTTGGTTCAATCATCTAGCTTAATTATCTCGTTTTCAGTTTAAGTCATCTGTTTAGAATTAATCTTGTGCGTTGTTCGGCGATGCAACTCATTTTACGTCTTTGTTGAGTTTCAGTATTTGCAACTCATAAATTAAGAAAACTACTAGTTATGTATAATAGTGGAAAATGCTCTCTCCTCTCTTCGAGAACCTCTTATGAGCCTTCGAAACCTATATTTGTTTCTCCTTCGGCTTTTCTTCAAGATCTAGATTGGGAACAAGGGATAAGAAGGTCCGACATTTACAAACCAAACGACGACAGACCTGATTGTTGCACTTCATAAGGATAAATCGAGCAGCGAATTGAAGAAGAGAGACGAAAACATGCTACAGAATATAAGAGAGAAAGATGTGGTGATCAAGAGAATGTTGTGGTGGTGCCAGAATTCAACAACCCCAAGTTTGTAGAAGAAAAATCCTCCAGCATCATTGTGAGAATACTCAAGACATACACTTTGAAACCATTGGGTGTTATTCAAGCCTTACCAAAGATCTAGAAGTTAGAAAGTGCGGTAAAAGGAAGAAGCATGGCTCAAACCATATCTAGTTCATGTTATCTAGGACATCGACATGGCTCTCAGCAAAAGTATGTGGTTCGTGAATAGCTGGCTAACTACGGGTGAGTGATGGACTCCAAAACCCTGATGAGGAGTACCTCTCCCGAGTCCCCTTATGGGTTCGAATTAAGGGTAACTCTCTCCATGTAATTACCGAGGAGGCCGTCAAAACTATAAGGGAGTCTCTAGGGAGATTTGAGGATGTCGAGATCCATGCTAAGGAGTCAGACTCAATGTAATATGTTCGAGCTGGCATATGGATACCAAAATCAAGCCTGAGAAAATCCGCACTAGATTGTATGACTAAACTCAGTTCCAATTAACTGACCTCGAAGCATCAGTTAGATCGAACGGAAGGGGCCAGTTTGACCAAACTGGTGACATGCAAATTTCATTTTCTTTTTTTGCACATGTACTCTGTTATATCCCCCCCTCTCATGATTCTCTATAATTTCTCATCTATGATGTCGCTCTTACCTAATAGACTCAGTTAAATTTTTTTTATTTAAATGTAGTAGTTATTAGTTTTTGGGGGTTATGAAACACCCAACCCGGAAATATTTTGAAAACACGTTGAAAATTCTAAGTAATGATCAACCAATTTTTCAAGGAAGAATACAAAGAAATACTGCAACTTTATTTATGAAATTTAAGACCCATTACTTAGAATCCGTAGTGTTACCATAAGACAATATGATTAGAATTCCCAAAATATTACCCAAAGTTCAAATACTCTTTCCCGATGGTTTTTCTAGACTCGCACTCTAGTGCACACAATCAGACCTTACCTGCATCACAAAAGGAGGCTTGAGCATACACAAATATTAAGTGAGGATTGTCAGAACCACCCACATGCAACCCATAACATATCTAACATTTACAACGAATTTTGTTCTAGCAACCGAACATCCCATTACTTTCTATTAACCTAACATTTCATTCCGTTCTAGCAACCTAACATTCCATTTTATGATAGCAAACTAACATTCCATTTGTTTCTTATACCTAACCATTTTCGTTGAACTACCATTTATCTTTACTTATAAATTTACGCATTTCCTTTCACTTATCCATTATACTCGTTCTCGACCTTGAAGGTCACTTACGGCCCGAAGCCAATCGTACATTGTCGGAAACCAATTCTCGGACCGTAGCCATCATGAACGGTCCAAAGACACTCAACCAGTCGGTCCCTCATACGGCCCGAAGTCACACGACCTCAAAGGTCCATCATGGCCGAAGCCAATATACGGCCCAAAGCCAAATATAAACCATATCTGAAGCCAAATCAGACTTTCCTTAATTATGTTCATTTAATCATGTACTTTCCTTATTTAATTCTTATCTTAACCAGTTTCCTTAACATTTTTCTCTTTTAACATGCCGTTCATTTTAGATAAATCCTACATTTTCACATAATAATTTCATTCAAATTTTCATCAATACACACAATATAGCATCCCATATCCTAAGAACATGAAGAACTTTCTTCGATCCCTAAGGATCTCTTCGAAGAACGAAGAGTGATCTTACATAAAACGGATTACTCATTCATACACTCTAGCATATCGAGATCTAATTCAATAAAACTATGCTAACAAGTTGCCAAGAGTCACATCCTCACCTTATTTGAATCTCAAGGATTCAAAGATTCTGAACTTCCTAAAGTTTTCCAGCGATGAAATCCTTAGCTCCTCCTAGCTCGATCCTCCTCTTGAACATCTTTCTCAACCGACTTGTCTCTCCTCTCCAACTTCTCTCTAAACTTGTTATTTGAGTTGTGTGAGAAATAATAGCCCAAGATCCCCTTTTATAATATTCTTAAAATTGCTCACCAAGTTTGGCACTTAAAACCAGTTTCCTTATTCGGTTTGGTCAAATATCACCATCAAAGCATGCTCCTTCTCGCTGATACTTCCTTATATGACTCCTGCGTATCTGACCTTTGTTTTTGTAATCCTGCAACAGTAGATGCTTTAACTTTCCTTACTTTGAATACGCATTGTCCAATAGCCAAACTTTCCATAAATGACTTTGTGGTTCCCTTCATTTTTTTCATAGGCCCGGATCTTTTCATGATCGGTTTACCATTACTCAGCGTTCCAAGTACTCATTGAGAATCCGATACTTAGCCAAAAATCCATCTAATCATCCCAGCCTTTATGAGTGCAAGTGTTTCCACACTTAGAAAAATAAACTATTCGAAGAATAAAACCTCTCATAGTCCTTTTTTTTAAAAATTAAAAATGCTCTGGGACTGGGTCGTTACAACTCTCTTCCACTTAAAAGAAATTCGTCCTCGAATTCATGTCAACCAACTAATGAACATCTAGCGGCTGAAACACCTCTAGAAATGTGGCACACATCTTGCTTGTATGCACTTATACTGCTTTCTGAAACTGCTCTATTCCATATACTACTCTTCGACTAAAGTTTCTCTTTTCTTGTTACTTTCTTATCTAGCAGCCTGAACATTCGACCTTAAGTCGCTACGCAATAGTGGGGTGATCGATACTCAGTCCTTTACCATTACCTTCAAGGAACATATGGGACACATTATGGGAAAATGAAACTCCATCGATAAGTCCATACGATAAGTCATTGTGTCGACCCAAAGATTGTATCTTGCTCTATGTTCCTCCTTCGCAGCTTATCAATCCTTGCATCCATGTTAATATTAGTGAAATGAACTTATTTTGATACCATCTCTACCAACTTGGAATATAAATCCTTTATCCTTTTATCTGCATACATTTTGTTGAACTTGAATTTCCTCTATTCCATTTTGTCTTTATCAATTTCGGCTGCAGATTTTGTTCCTCCTCAACTTTGCTTCAACATACCGGTCTAACATGGCATTATAGTTATGGAGTTATAATTATTCATGTAAGAAAATTCGCCAATGACAAAGGCTTCTTAGAGTTTTATCATTGATCCAAAACACAAGACCAAAACATTCTTGTGTCATCAATTAATAGTAGTACCATTTAAGATTATGGTGAATCTTCATCGCATCTAGACATATGTTGAACTTAGACTGATCTACTTTCTCCATCATATTCTCTCTCAACTCCTTGTTTCTTGGGACACGTACACGTCCACATAAATTGATTGTCTCATTATTGATTTACCAATATTCCAAAACTCCATCTCCACTCTTCCTAACCAGCAAAACATTGTTTTATTTGAGCTAGTCGGATCTGCAACCACAAGTCATTTAACCAAACACTTCTTCCTCCATAGAAATGATTCAAATAAAAACGCATTGACTTGCAAAATTTCATGCATTACAATCAACCATTATACTTCCTTCTCTACCAAAACATTTTCTTTTCAGCGATTAATCGCATTTGCCACTAAAATAATCTTCTTCGAGTGGGGCTATCGCTAAATCATAGTCCATGACCATATCCATCCATCCCTTTTTCTTATGTTCATCTCCGGTTTACCAAAAAATATACCAAAAGCCTTATGATATGCGAACACTAAACAATTTTCTTCATACTGATATGACTACAAACGTTTACGAAAATTTTACCACTACCAGCCCTAAGTCATCCATCAAATGAAAGCCTCCTTGATTTTTGTACTTCCACCACGCTTCTGCTGTGCCACTTTGATCTGAGTTAGTATGTCTACTTGATCAAGTGTTTCCCCCCTCCGTGCACTCATGTCATCTGTCAGGAAATCTATCTACAAAGTTCTCAGCATCACATTAAACCCTTCTTCTTGCTCAATCAACATGAGGAATAGGTGATATCACATTCCTTTAACAAATTGACACACCTAAGTCTGGTCTTAGATAGACAATGCATAATAACTCCTACATCGGTACTACTATCACCGACATATTCAGTCGTCACTCTTTTATGAACACAAAATTTACCTCGCATGGTGTCGCTCACAATACTCCACACCCTTTTCGTCAAACCAGTCAATGTTCAACAAACTTGCAGCACCTTTTAAAAACTAATGATTCTTACCCACTAATCTGACGAAGTTACAGATCTTTATTTGATTTTCCATCCACAGCCAACTGCAGTAATCGAGACATTTCCTTGATCTGCCCAACTCTTTCTTTGGGCACCACATATCCCTAGAAACCAATTCACAAGTTTCTAAAACTGCACTTGCTTAACTTCCATGAAAATCATTCACTTTTGTAGCCATTCTATCAAAATTGAAGTTCCGATCAACAACTCTCCTTGCTCAACTTTAACATTTGTGGTGATCCTAAGAATACTTCGCACTCGTTCTTGACGATCTAGTTCGTCCTTAGTTATGATGCTACTGAAATCTCGAACTCTTTTCTCCTTCCCTAAAATACTAGCTTTGATTTTCCAATTCAATCCTAACTCGCCATTTCTTACAACCCATGTTAGCTTGGTAATGCGATAACAAGTCCAATACGAAAATTTCTATGTACCATTTACCCAACATGTCAATGATGGTGGAGATCATGTAATAGACACGTGATTTAAAAATTTCAACATCTGCTGTATGATCCGATTTGATCTCTTCTTTAAATCTTTCTTTATATGTCCAATTCTAACGATTTTTTGACACAGAGGAAATACAACACCCGTAGTTGAATAAAATATGGGTTCCAGCAACTGCCACTAACAATCGAATTGACTCCATCCTTACATCCAGCTTGTGTCCTTTTGGTGTCACGTTCTTCTTAGATCCCTACCACACAAGCATCCTTCTTATACTTCCATCGATGCAGAGTGCCACAATACCAAAAAAACTCCCAACACTTCATAATACCTTAAGACATGAAATTTGTTCCTTTTTGGCTGTATTAAAATGAAAATTCCTGAATATCCCAGTTAGCCAAGTATTCGACCAGCAGTCCATGTCGAATGCTACTTTATATCCTTCTATGATTGATTTCACTCCTTTTCAATGGTGGACATATCTAGATCTATCGCGCTCAACTTTAAGCATATTTCCTCCAGCTAACTGGTCTAACCTTATTCCTTAATCGCATACCCTTCGAGACACCTCATTCTCGATACTTTTCCATCCTTAACAATACTTAAGTTAGTTTTCACTAACTTCTTGCATACTCTTGAAGACAGTTTTGCTTAGCCATTTGCTAAGCAATACAATCATAAACACATAACAAAATATACCATATCAACATCACACAACACATCCTTCCCTTGAGACATAGACCATCAGTTCCTTTCCACCCTTACCCACAAATCTCATTTTTGAAAAGGTGCCAGCCATGACAGAACTGACTGGCCAATCTGGCTCTGATGCCAAATTGAGACACTTTAACCCGAAAATATTTGATAACACGTTGAAAAATCTAAGAATGATCAACCAATTTTAAAGGAAGAATACAAAGAAATACTTCAACTTTACTATTGAAATTCAAGACCAAATACTTAAAATCCGCAGTGTTACCCTAAGATAATTTGATTATAATTCCCCCAAAATGACCCCAAGTTCAAACACTCTTTCGCAATGGGTTTTCTAGCAAATTAACATTCCATTTTTTTCTATCAACCTAATATTATATTCCATTCTAGCAACCTAACCTTCTATTTCATTCTAGTAACCTAACATTCCATTTCATCCATATACTTAACCATTTTCATTGAACTACAATTTATCTCTACTTTTAAATTTACGCATTTCCTCTCACTTATCCATTTACTCGTTCTCAACCTCAAGGTCACTTATGGGGCCCGAAGCCAATCATACACGGTCCAAAGCCAATTCTCGTCTTGTAGCCATCATGCACGGCCCAAAGACACTCAACCGTCTGTCTCTCATACAGCCCAAAGTGTAACGACCCACTCCCGAAGTATTTTTATTTGTAAAGATTAAGTTCGTGGAGAGGTTGCTTTGTAAGAGAGCAAAACATTTCTAAGTGTTAGAACACTTGTATTCGTCAATAATGGAATAAGAATTCGATTTTCTCTAAGTACCGAATTTTCCTTGCTAACTAAGTATTATTAACTGAGACTAAATGGCGATAACTAATCATAAAACGATCGGAGTATAGGCGAGGTATCGAGGGACCGTGGAGTCAATTAAGGAAAGTTTGGTCCTTCGAGAATATGGGTTCCAAGTAAGACAAGTTGCCTAGTCATCATTGTCGGTATTATACGAAAGAAAGGTCGGGTTGGCGGGAGTCATATAAGGAAATAATTGTGATCAGTCAAGCCTTTAAGGGCAAGTTTCGACCGAGCCGATTAAGGAAACTGCACTTAATTCTCGGCTTGGTGAGCAAGTCCAAGGAAAGTAGAAAAGGGACCTCCAGCTCTTAGTTTTGGAAAGAGCTCAAAGCAAGTCCTAGAGAGAGGTCAGAGCAAGAACGCAGTTCTAGAGAGAGAGTTTGGGAAGAGAGGATTGAGCAAGGAGGAACGTAGGAACCTTCACCGGAAAACGCAGTTGAGCTCAGAATCTTAGATCTTTTAAGATCAATTCAAGTGAGGATGTGAATCGTGACAGTCCAATAAAGATTATTTTGCCTAGTTTGATCCCTTACGATCGAATTGTTCCTGGATAGAATTTGTTTATGGTAACTTTGTTCATAATGTTCTTAGGAAAATTGTATGATGGAAATTGTATATGGAAAGTTTGTTCTTTGTTCTTCGAGATAGTTCTCAAGGATCGAAGAATGTTCATACGTTCATAGGATATTTTCAGGTTAGATTGCGTGAAATGATGTTATGCATAATTGAGATGTTTAATTGAAACACTTAGATTTGATCCAACAAAAAATGAAATGTTAAATGGGAAATGTTATAGAAACGGATTAAGAATTGAAGTAATTTAACGAAAGTACGAGATTAGAGGAACATGATTAAGTTAAGGAAATTATGTTTTTGGCTTGGGCCGTTATGGACCTTCGGCTCGCAGGTTGGCTTCGGCCGCAGGTTTGGCTACAGTATTAATGGAACAATGGGTCGCAGGTTTGGCTTCGGCCGCAGGTACGGCTACGGCTGCAGGTATGGCTACGGCCGTAGGTACGGCAACGGCCGCAGGTACGGCTACGGCCGCAGGTTTGGCTACAGCCATAGGTTGGCTACGGCCAAAGACTGATGGACCTTCGGGTCGGAATGTTAGGAAATATTAAAGTAAACAAATGATAGAACTGAATGTTAGGTTGTTTGTTTTGATGCATGAGAATGAATAAGTAATTGGAAATGGCTAAGTAAGAAATGATGGAAAACTGATAAGTTGATAGAATTGGACTAGGTGGCTAGGTTGGAAAGAGGGAGTTGATTGATTGATTATTGGAATGTAGTGGGCGGTATTGAGCGTCGTCATTGAGTACTTTTGTATGCTCATGCCTACTTTTATGATGCAGGTGACGAGTAGTTAATTGGACCGGACCGCATGACGATGAAGACCATCGGGACGGGGTATTCAGTATCGGGATTGTTATGGGATTTGGCATGAAAATTTTTACGAACCGTATTGCACATGATTATGATATATTGACTCTTGTTTATTATTAGAATTGCAGTATTTACTTATGTTACTTAATTAAAGATATCTAAATTATTTTTACTTAGAATTTTTCTTACGACTTTGCAAACATTTCCGGGTTGGGGTGTTTCTATTTGGTATCAGAGCGGAGTTGACCAGTCAGCCCCGTCCTGGCTGGTCATTTTTTTTCGAAATTGGGATCTGTGGGAATAGGTGGAACGTACCGATGTTCTAAGTCTCGCGCGAAGGATAAGTGTTTACGATTATGTGAATGTTTGTTATGAATGTGCGTTATGATTGGATTTCTAGGTGTAATGGCTAAGAGAATTGCTGGATGAACAGGTGTTAGTGTGAGCTAACTTAAGTGTCGATGCAGATGGCTAACACTAGGAGAAACATGAGGGATGTTCAGGAAGAGAATGTGAACGTGGGAAATGGTGGGACCAATGGAAATGGTGCTGCGGGGGTTGATGGTGTGGCAAGGGATTTGAACAATGACGAGATACCACCCCATCCCCGGGTGTTCCTCCAATGGATGCGGCAATGGCCAACATGATGCCGATGATGTAGGCATTCTTTATGCAGATGTTTCAGCGTCTTCAACTTCCAGTTGCAGCCTTGGTTCAGGAGGGAGAGGGGGCAAATGGGGTGCAGCAAGGACGACCGCGGGCACCAAGATATTTTGAGCTGATGAACCAAATGACGAACCTCAAGATGGGACAGTTTACTGGTGGGTGTAAGCCGATAGAAGCAGATGAATGGATGAGTCGGTTGGAGCGTAACTTTCTGTCTCTGCATTTCCCAGAGGAGCACAAAAGAGACCTTGCAGTCTTTTTCCTTGAGGGTTATGCATATCAGTGGTGGAAAGGAGTGCTTCGCAGAGACCCGACAAGGGTGCACGATTGGGAGTCGTTTAAGGAGGAGTTCACGAGAATATATTTTCCAACCGAGGCTCATATTAAGTTGGAGACCTCATTCCTTGAGCTTCATCAAGGCGCAAAATCAGTGCGCGACTACGAGCAGGAGTTTAACCGACTCAAGAGATATGTTGGACGGGAGGTGGATGAAGAGCACCGTCAAATTGAAAGGTTCATGCGCGGGATGAAGCCTGAGCTTATGACCATGATGGTGAGCAGAGATTATCAGACCGTTGGGGAATTGGTTGAGAAAGCAACTTTGGTTGATAATGGACTGGAGGAAGTTGCAAGGCATGAGTGTTCACGGAGGAACCAGGTGTCGTCGAGGCCTAAGCGAGTTGAGAACAAGGCGGTCGGCGCAGCTGTGCCTACATGTGGAACGTTTGGTAAGATGCATCGCGGTGTGTGTCGTCAGGGTACTGGTGGATGCTTCAATTGTGGAAGTATGAACCATAAAATCCGGGACTGTCCTAATGGAGGCGCAGGGAATTGTTACCGTTGTGGTGTTGCTGGACATCTAGCACGAGATTGCAGAGCACCAGCGAATGCGCAACAAGCTCGTACGCGTGGTGAACACCCGGAAGGGGATCAGCAACCACCACCTAAGAGTAAGAATGTAGCACCAAAGGTGCATATGCTGGGCGTTGAGAATGAGGCAAACCCAATCGATGGTAATTTAAATCCCTTACATTATCTTTTTGTGGTTGAGTGAAATGTTTAGCATAGGGAATATGTGACCGTTGTGTAGGAATTGTTAGTATTGGGAGAACTGAAACCCACACTTTGTTTGACTCTGGACGTCACATTCATTTGTGCGTTCTGAAGTGGTTGCGCGTTGGGCGTCTAAGAACGGTCTCGAAGAAAGCATCAGGATGGTTCATGCGGGGGGTGGTGCGATATTGAAGTAGCATGCTATTTATCGAGGTGTGCCAATTGTAGTAGGCAATGTGGACATGCTTGGCGATCTGATCGTGCTACCAATTAAGGGGTATGAAGCAATTCCTGGATGGACTGGCTAGCAAACTATCGAGCTAAGTTGGACTGTGAGAAATGTCGAGTGACCTTCACTCGGAAGGAAGGGAAGCTGGTGTTTCAAGGGAAGAAGGAGGAGACTGGAATTTCCGGTAATATCGGCATTAAGAGCAGAACGGATGGTCGAGAAACGATGTGAGGCGTTCATAGCAAAGATCACCGTTGTTGGGGAGGAACGGGAAGTGTTTTTGGAAGAAATTCCGGTGGTACAAGAATTTGAAGATGTTTTTTAAAAACTCACCAGCTTACCGCCAATGCGGAATGAACCGTTTACGATAAAATTGGATCCTGTAACTGCTCCTATTTCCAAGGCCCCTTACCGTATGGCTCCAACAGAAATGGGAGAGTTGAAAAAACAACTGGAGGAATTGATAGAGAAAGGATTCATTAGGCCAAGCAGCTCACCGTGGGGTACACCAGTATTGTTCATCAAAAAGAAGGATGGTAGTTTCCGATTGTGCATTGATTATCGGGGGCTGAACCAAGTGACAATAAAGAATAAGTACCCCTACCTCGAATCGATGAGTTATTGGATCAGTACAAGGGAGCGTCATGGTTCTCGAAGATTGACTCGGCATCGGGTTATCATCAAATCCCTATTGCAGAAGAAGACATTAGAAAGACTGCATTCAGGACGAGGTATGGACCACTTTGAATTCGTGGTCATGTCATTCGGGTTGACAAATGCTCCAGCAGTGTTTATGAAGCTGATGAACAGATTGTTCCATAAGTTCTTGGATGAGTTTGTAATCATTTTTACTGATGACATTTTGGTGTTCTTGAAAAGTTCAGAGGAACACGAGGGGCATCTCATGGTGGTGATGGAGAAACTGAGGGAGCAGAAGTTGTTTGCTAAGCTAAGCAAGTGCAGTTTTTGGCAAAAGCAGATTGGGTTCTTAGGCCATGTGGCCTCCGAAGAAGGAGTTGCAGCGGATCCGGAAAAGGTTGCGGCCATCGCAAATTGGCCAAGGCCGAGAACGCCCACTGAAATCAGGAGTTTCTTGGGGATAGCGGGTTACTATCGTCGGTTTGTGAAGGGCTTTGAAGCTTAGCTAAGCCATCGACTCGGCTAACGGGTAAGGATGTGAAGTACAAGTGGACTGCAGAATGCGAGGCGAGCTTTACGAGGTTGAAGGATAGATTAATGAGTAAACCGGTGCTAGTATTGTCTCAGCCAGGAGTGGCATATGTTGTGTTCACCGACGCATCCAAGAGGGGGCTAGGTTGTGTCTTGATGCAAGAAGAACGTGTGATTGCTTATGCGTCTCGACTGCTGAGGAAACACGAGGAGAATTATCCCACTCACGTTTTGGAGATGGCAGCGGTGGTGTTTGCACTCAAGATTTGGCGGTCTTACCTTTATGGGTAAAATTCCAAGTGTTTACGGACCATAAGAGCCTTAAGTACATCTTCACTCAACCAAAGTTGAACCTAAGACAGAGAAGATGGATGGAAATGGTAGCAGAGTATGATTTAGATATAGCTTATCACCCATGAAAGGCTAACTTAGTAGCTGATGCACTGAGTCGCTGAAGGGCGAGTGTCTCGGCCGAAAAGGAGATGGAAGGGTTAATTTCGATGCTGGGGATGGTACGGGTTAATGTGTTGGCAGACAAGTTCGTTTGTTTAGGCGAGGAACCAGTGAATCAAGCTGACCTAGTGAACCAAATAAGGTTGGCCCAAGGGGAAGATGAAACATTGGTTAAGATGATCGAAGATGGTGTTGTGGGGTATTGGAAGACTTGAAACGAGACGATCATCTTCCATGGACGAGTATGTGTCCCAAACGACAAGAAGTTAAGAGAGAAGGTACTGAAGGATGCACACCAATCTAAGTTCTCCATACATCCGGGGGCAACGAAGATGTACCATGACCTTAAGCGGTACTACCATTGGCCATGGATGAAAAGGGATGTAGCATGATGGGTAGTTATGCGCCCGACATGTCAGTTAGTGAAAGCAGAACATCAGGTTCCAAGTGGCTTATTGCAGAGTTTACCAATGCCTGAGTGGAAATGGGATATGATCACGATGGACTTCGTCTGCGGGTTTCCGAAGACTAAGGGATGAAAGGATTCAGTATGGGTGATAGTGGACCGCTTAACTAATTCAGCACACTTTCTTCCGTTCCAGATGTCAGTTGGTGTGGATAAATGTGTTGAACTCTACATGAGGGAGATTGTGAAACTTCATGGTGTTCCAGTTAGCATCGTGTCAGATCGAGATCCACGATTCGCCTCAAATTTCTGGTTGGCATTCCAGAAAACATTGGGAACCAAAGTGCACATGAGCACGGCGTATCACCTACAAATGGATGGGCAATCTGAGCGGACGATCCAATCCCTTGAGGATTTGTTGCGGGCTTGTGTATTGGATTGGGGTAAACTATGGGAGAAGCATTTACCACTAGATGAGTTTGCGTACAGCGACAGTTACCACTCAAGTATTGGAATGTCACCGTACGAAGCTTTGTATGGTTGTCCGTGTCGAACCCCCTTGTGTTGCATTGAAGTGGGGGAGGGCCGAGATCTCTCTCCATGGGTGATAAAAGAAATGACAGGCAAGATTAAATTTGTCAAGGAGAAAATGAAGGAGGCCCAAGATCGGCAGAAGAGCCATGCAGACAAGCGGAGGAAGGAACTGGAATTCCAAGTGGGGGAGATGGTTTACTTAAAAAGAGTGACGTTTAAGGGAAGGGACAGAACGACAAAGATGGGGAACCTGCAGCCGAGGTATATGGGACCGTTTAGGATCGTAGAACGGGTTGGACCAGTGGCATACCGTTTGGAATTGCCCGACCAGCTCCATCCATTCCATGATGTGTTCCATGTGTCTCAACTGAAGAAAATGGTAAGGGATCCGACACTGATTGCCTCACAGCGAACTGAAGATCTGTGTTCTTGTATGTCGACTCATGGTAATCTAATACAAGTGACAAGGCTTCCAGACGAGCAAATTAGGAAGAAGAGAGTTCCTATGGTAGAAGTTGTATGGGAGCGGGATGGGATACATGAGACTACAAAAGACCGTGCAAGCATGATGAGGGCTAAGTGTCCAACGTTATTTGAGACCCAAGTGGATGAGCAGATGGTGGGTGCGGATTCGTGGACAAATTCCTCTTGAGTGGGGGAGAGTTGTAACGAATCTCTCCCAAAGTATTTTTATTTTTAAAGGATTAAGATCATGGAGAGGTTGCTTTGTAAGAGAGCAAAATATTTCGAAGTGTTGGAACACTTGTACTCGTCAAGAATGGTATAAGAATTCGATTTTCTCTAAGTATCGAATTGTCCTTGCTAACTAAGTATTATTAATTGAGACCAAATTGCGATAACTAATCATAAAACGATCGGAGTATAGGCGAGGTATCGAGGGATCGGGGAGTCAATTAAGGAAAGTTCGGTCCTTTGAGAATACAGGTTCCAAGTAAGACAGGTTGACTAGTCATCATTGTCGGGATTATACGAAAGAAAGGTTGGGTTGGCGGGAGTCATATAAGGAAAAAAATGTAGATCCGTCAAGCCATTAAGGGCAAGTTTCGACCGAGCCGATTAAGGAAACTGCACTTAATTCTCGGCTTGGTGAGCAAGTCCAAGGATAGTATAAAAGGGACCTCCAGCTCTTAGTTTTGGATAGAGTTCAAAGCAAATCCTAGAGAGAGGTCAGAGCAAGAACGCAGTTCTAGAGAGAGAGTTTGGGAAGAGAGGACCGAGCAAGGAGGAACGTAGGAACCTTCGCCGGAAAACGCAGCTGAGTTCAGAGTCTTCGATCTTTTAAGATCCATTCAGGTGAGGATGTAATTCGTGACAGTCCAATAAAGATTATTTTTCCTAGTTTGATCCTTTAGGATCGAATTGTTCTTGGATAGAATTTGTTTATGGTAAGTTTGTTCATAATGGTCTTAAGAAATTGTATGATGGAAATTGTATATGGAAAGTTCGTTCTTCGTTCTTCGAGATAGTTCTCAAGGATCGAAGAACGCTCAAACGTTCATAGGATATTTTCAGGGTAGATTGCGTGAAATGATGTTATGTTTAATTGAGATGTTTATGTGAAACACTTAGATTTGATCCGACAAAAATTGAAATGTTAAATGGGAAATGTTATAGAAACGAATTAAGAATTGAAGTAATTCAAGGAAAGTACGGGATTAGAAGAACGTGATTAAGTTAAGGAAAGTATGTTTTGGGTTTCGGCCGTTATGGACCTTCGGGTCGCAGGTTGGCTTCGGCCGCAGGTTTGGCTACGGCCGTAATGGTCCATTGTTATTCCAAGACATGAGTTATTCCAGTGGAACATGTTTACGATCAGTGGATAAATTGATTGTCCAATGGTCCATTGTGTTTCAGCTACTAAAGCACCAAACTCTTGATGAGTATTGGATGCTCATGGCTGTCAATGCTTCCGCAAAACTCAAGAAACAGAGCAAAACTCTGTCCATTAGAACTCTCGAGCAAATTCTCTATATTCTATTCTCTCATTCTATGATTCTCCAGACTATTTATTCTCCATCATTCTCCCATTCTCTGGCTACTAATACTTTGGTTACATCATTCTCTACTCTCTACTTATTCTCTGGTTACTTATACTGTATTATTACTTAAATCTCTATTCTCACAATCTTGTTTAGAATCTGCCTAAGGTTGTTAAACTGTCTTGAAGTTAAGCTCTCTTGAAAGAATAACCTTGCTTCTGTCCTTAGGAAAATTGATTGTGTTGCTTCTTGAATGCTTAGTCTTGTTGATTAGGATTCAGAGAGTGTTGCTAGGATAGAATCATGAAGATATCTGTCCGTAGCTTGTTTGAAATGTGTTTTAAAGATCAGACTTGGTGAACACCCATGATCTGATCTCTTGGTGTCTACTTATGCTTGTCTTAGTGTTTGTTGACAGGCTGCCCATGTTGATCAGAGCCTGCACAAGATGCATATTCCTGACCATGGAGATTGCCCACTGCCCATCAACACTTTGGACACTGATTATGTCCATTAACTTCCAAGATGGTTGAGAGGATGAATGGAGCAGTGGAGAGATTTCTCTGAAGTGATTTACCTGATGCCAAGAGGGTGGGCAGGAAGTACATTTAAGAGAAAAGATCACAATTCAAGCCAAGAGGGTTGTGGTCTCAAGGCATTGGTGATCATCATTGGCTCTCATCTTCCAAGCTTGACCACATACTCTTATTCTCAAGTCAAGCTTGAGGAGGGGTGTTAAAATGAGAAGCCAATGTCCATTCTTCAGGAACTTATGCAAAGGAAGTACCTATATATATTCATTCTTATGATTGAATAGGTTTGCCCCTTGAGAATTGATGCATGTGTTTGTGCCTTGTTTGAATCAGGTACTTGGAGCTCATGAGAAGAGTCTTGTTGTGGATTAAACCCTTTGATGATGGCAGGATGTCAGAAGAATGGGGGAGACAAAGAACCAGCCACATGGAGAGTTTCAAGACACTTTGAGTGTGAAGCGAGGAAGGCATTGCTGCCTGCTTACCAGTGAAGAAAGGCCATGATTCAGAGTTTATGAGTTCCTAAACTTGATCTTAAGACTCAAAAACTCACTGGCCAATCTCTAGGCCTTGTTCAGTCTCTACTCTTTTCCTTAGCTGGTGTTGTCACAAATGGGTTTTCTTGCTAAGGTTTTTAACGAGGGAGTTTCTTCAAGGTTCCAAGCTTGTCCAAGGATCTCCTATGGTCAAGCTTGAGGGGGAGTGTTAGAATGAATAAATAAAGAAAAGAAGAAGAAGGCTGGTTGAAGATAGAATTTGGATCAAACAGACTTGACTCACAAGGAATTATGAATGCTGCATATACCACTTGACCTAACTTGACTTGCAAGGCAAGAAATAAGTTGGGGAGGACCTTGTGGACGTTTCTAGGCTCCAAAAACCTAAGGATACTCTGTTTGAATTCAAAAGGAAGGATATGGTTTGGTTTAAGCAAGAAGAAGTCACATGGGTGCATAAGGAGTTGTGTAGACCTGTCACTATCACCAAAGAAGGTTGTGCCTCTCCTCCTGTCCCTTTCTACTCTTCCTGGACGTGCCAGACCTTGGTTATATCCCATTTGGCATCTTCTCATTCCATACAAAATTATTTGTTTATGTTTTCATGTTTTAGTAATTGTTTAATCATGTGTATTGCCTATTTAAAGGCTTCCTCATCACTTGTAACACTACCAGAATCAATAAACAAGTTTCTCTCTCTAAACTCATGGCTCTCTCTATCTCTTGCTTGTGTCTAAACAATATATTCACAATGTAAGGAGCTAAGCAATATGGTTTAGAGGCTGCCTTAACTCTATCTCTCTTATGGCAGCCTAATACTTGTAAAAATCAGTCTAAACTCTTTTTTATCTCCTCTTAAGCTCTAGATTACTGATTCTAAATCCTCTTCATCTTAGGTACACAAACTCAAAGTTTTGTGTTACTTCAGAAGGATAGATTCAAACTAGAGATTCTTTGCCACACATAACTAGTTTGTTGTCTAGGATCTTGGTTATAGTGTAGGCTGTTTAAGAGGATTCAACCACCAGTTGGTTGTGTCTTCCTTTGAATGGTGAGTTCTTGTTGTATGGTTGAAGAGAATTCAGTTACAAGTTAACTGAATACTCTCTTGACATGAGACAAACACTCATGAATTCCAACATGGCTATGGCTGCAGGTACGGCTACGGCCGCAGGTTTGGCTACGGCCGCAGGTTTGGCTACGGCCGCAGGTTTGGCTACGGCCATAGGTTGGCTTCGGCCAAAGGTTTGGTTACGGCCAAAGACTGATGGACCTTCAGGTCGGAATGCTAGGAAATGTTAAAGTAAACGAATGATAGAACTGAATGTTAGGTTGTTTGTTTTGATGCATGAGAATGAATAAGTAATAGGAAATGGCTAAGTAAGAAATGATGGAAAACTAAATGCTAAGTTGATAGAATGGTACTTGCCAGGTTGGAAAGGGGGAGTTGATTGATTGATTATTGGACTGTAGTGGGCGGTATTGAGCGTCCTCACTGAGTACTTTTGTATGCTCATGCCTCCTTTTCTGATGCAGATGACGAGTAATTGATTGGACCGGACCGTGGGACGATGAAGACCATCAGGACGGGGTATTCAGTATCGGGATTGTTATGGGATTTTTCATGGAAATTTTTACGATCCGTATTGCACACGATTATGATATATTGATTCTGGTTTATTATTAGAATTGCAATATTTACTTATGTTACTTAATGAAAGATTTCCAAATTATTTTTACTTAGAATTTTTCTTACGACTTTGCAAAGATATTCGGGTTGGGGTGTTTCACAAAGCCTACGGGCCGAAGCCTACGGCCCAACGCCAACGGCCCAACCCCACACTACCCCGAAGGTCCATCATAGCTGAAGCCAACATATGGCCCGAAGCCAAATACAAACCATATATCTTTTTAGGGCCAGGAGCCAAATTAGACTTTCTTTAATTATGTTCATTCGTTTATAATGTACTTTCCTTATTTAATCCTTATCATCATCGAGTGGTCACTCCTTATCACCCTCAAAACAGTGGACAAGCAGAAGTATCCAACCGATAGATCTAAGAAATATTGGAAAAGATAGTAAGAAGGACAAGAAAAGGTTGGTCCTTGAAACTGGATGATGCATTGTGGGCCTACAGAACAGCCTTTAAAACAAAACTTGGGACTACACCATTTCAACTGCTCTATGGGAAAGTATGCCACCTCTGGGTTGAGTTAGACTATGACGAGATTTTCTCACCTGTTATACGACACACTTCCATAAGCTAGATGTTGGGTTTGGTAGCTAGCTGGGATTTACACCTAGAATAAATCATTGTAAAAACGGCTTTCTTTCATGGAGACTTGGAGGAAGTAATATATATGGAGCAAGCTGAAGGTTTTGTTAAGTTTGTAGAAGAGCATCTTCAGTGTAGGTTAAAGAAGTCACTCTACGGTTTGAATCAGGCTCCAAGAAAATGGTACAAACGTTTTGACTCCTATATGTTGAAGATCGGCCATCAAATGGGTGAGTATGATTGTTGTGTTTATGTTAAGTCCCTTGACGACAATTCTCCCAGATTCCTACTGTTATATGTTGATGATATGCTCATTGCTGTAAACGATATGGAGGATAGAAATCGTTTGAAAGGGTTACTAGGAGATGAGTTTGAGATGAAGGATCTTGGTGCTGCAAAGAGGATTCTTGGAATGGAGATTCTCATGGATAGAAACTCTAAAAGATTATGGCTATCTCAAAAGAGTTACATTGAAAAATGACTTAGAATCAAGTGTAACATGCAAGGACAAAGCACACCCGTATAAGGTTTCAAAAAATAAAGGAGTTACATTGAAAAGGTCAAAGCGCATTATTTTTGGCTAGAAATCAAGTGCATGATGCAAGGAAAAAGCACAATTGTATAAGGTTTCACAAAATAAGGGTGTTAGCAGCTTCTAGAGAATGTGCTTACGTTAGAAAATGCAGTTGACATGTTGACCAAGCCTGTTACACAGAGAGTTCATGCATTGCTTGAATTTTCTCTTTGTTGGCCAATGCTAAGAAGCAAAGGAGGTTCCTCCAGAAGATAGGCGGGAAAAAGAGGTTTGTAGAGATTTTTTGTGAAGGTGGAGTTTGTTGCATCTGGAAGTGTTTTAAATTTTTGTGCACTAGTAAAATCCCAGCATGCGTTGGGGCGGACGTATGTATTCCAAAAGGGAAAAGGAAATGGGTTTTGAGGATGCTATAAATATGGGTCAAGGAATTGAAAAGTTATTCATTCACATACAAAACCTAAACGGGTATTGGCCTCAATACATTTTTTCTCTCTTTTGCTTTCTTCGTGTTGATTTGAGTTTGTTCCCAACATAGATGGAAATACTTCAGATGTGGATGCAATAGATGTGAGGTGATAGTGGTGTTTTAAAGACTATTTTCAGTTGTTTTGAGTCATTTATATATGTTTCAGCAATAGGTCATTTTAGAGTCGTTTATATATATTTAGAGTCTATTTTAGAGTGTTTTCAAGTTCATGTACGTTATAGAGAACTTTGGAGATTCTAGAGATTTTTGAGATGTAGAGCTGCAAAGACGTATCAGACTTTTAGCTATGGATGAAGACCTTCCTAGAGTGCGATTGAGTTAATATTTTGAGTCAAGATAGAGATTTGAGTTAGCTTTCCATTTCCAGTGGTTTTAGGTAAAGCGGACGGTTAGATATAAAGTTATACCTTGTTTTACTGAAGATTTGTATGTCTGCCTCGAGCGAGGAAGCAGTCGAGAATCAACTAGTCTCGATCAATACCACCCCATTGGTATCGTACGACACTTCTCCATAACAGTACCTGACAAAAAATTTCAGGACTGCCATTGATGTGTTTTTGAGCTATATTATGTCTCCTTAAGCCATTGTTGACGGTTATGCTTCATATTATTTTAGAGAGAGCTTAGGATTGGCCGGAGAGATCTGAACACCTTGAGAGAGAGAAGATCTTGAACTCCATTTGTTTCTTTACTCTATTCTATTACTTATCTATTGCAGTTTATTCAGACCATTATTATGTGTTTCATGATTATGACTGAGTAATCCTATTGTTAGATTTCGGGTTCTCCAATGGTCATTTATGGATTGCTAAATCTGTATTGTTGTTAAGCAAATCAATTAGTTCTTCATCTAGTTGTTCTTACTGCTAAGCTTAGGATTGATAACATTGAACTTAGATCCTAGGATTGATTGGCGCAAGAGAGAACTTGGTCTGTTACATGAACGAAACTTAGATGATCTAATTAGCTAGATACATACGAGGGTTGGTCTAGGTGGTTAGAGAACATATCAAACCTAATCGCTAAAGCTTTTTTAAAAGTAGTATCGACCGACACTATGCAAGAAGCGTCGATCGATACTCCCCGAGGATTAACATACGAGAGTAGAATCCCTAGGTTTAAGCATCAGTTAATCATTACATAAGAAAGTTGAACTATTATAACTTAAGTTTGAGTTCGAGAACAAGTCCTTTAATAATTCCCTAATAAATTGTTTGCACTCCCATAGTACATGAGAGTTCACTTAAGTCTATCTTTTCCCTCATCTTCATAACTTACAAACAACTTCTATTAATTCACTGCTTTATATTATTACTTCCTAGCTTTATTTTAAAAACGATAAATCTATTGATTAATCTTAGAGTCTGTGGATTTGATTCCTAAGTACTACAACTGAACCTCTCATTTGAAAGAGTAAAGTTTTTCATAGGATAATTTGAGTGATATCAAGCACATATATGCTATTGCAGTACTTAAGGTATAGATCCCAGAGAGAACTTGAGCTAGTCACGGACTAGTGTTTCGGACTATATGTGTGTTTGGAGTAGATTCAAGCAAATCAAATAAGCAATGAATCAAAACTAAATGCAGGAGGTTGTATGTAATATTTAAAATCATTAGATTCAGGGATACTCATCAGGTATCTAAGGATAACTCACGGATTCATAAGTTTCATTCTAAGTAGTTCTTGAACTCTAAACACGAATATTTGATCTATGGTCGTCGGGCGGCCATTTGAAAGTTCCATCTATGAACCCCAATTCTTCTTCGTTCGAAGAGAATTGAGCATCACTTTTTCCCAATCTTCCTAGTTTGCTCCATTCCACATTATTAATGTCTTTACTTAACCTGTGATATCGGACGCAGTCAAGTAGTAAGGAGACATCAACTTGTTTTTATTACGGACTGCAGTTTTCCTGCACTCATGCTTTAAGTTTGTGCTTTAGTCACCCTCTTTTGTAGCACCACATGAACCAACATCTGTAACACACATTCTATCCCATAATATATTAGTGTCCAATTCGGTCTTTAGCCCTTATTCCTTGTGTGGCATATGGTGTGTTTCACTCCCTAAGTCATCATGTTCCAACCGCTGACTCACGTTTTGTTCCAAAAGTTCTAAGCTTAGTCAGCAAACACTTTCAAAATCATCCAGCATGTTAAATATATAGACTAAAAATGGGTCACTGTTTTTTTTTTGTGTAAGGCAGAGAATATGTGAAGCGTAAAATTCATTATACAAAAAAAAGAAGATAAACCATAAAATCTATATTCGAAATTTTAATCACCGTCTTTAACTAAACTCATTTAATCTCAAAATCTAAATGTTCATGTCAAAATCTAAACCCTAACTAATTGTCACATGTGGCTTTTTCATCGTGCATTGCACAACAAATTAAGACACCATTTTTGAGCCTCATCTTTCCCTCTTTTCTCTCAGTGTATGATATAAAAATTTCCCTCCCAGAAACTTCGATGAGAAAAACGACTCCCCCACCCAGCAGAGATCTTTCGCATTAGGTGACTTTAGAAACATCTACCTCGGAGAAACCAAGAGACTGTCACGGCGTTGAAACACACATTTGTCACTAGTTCTATGTGTTATAAATAATAACATAACACTGAATATGAAAGCAGATAAATTAAAGAACACACTGAATTTAACTAGGTTCGTTTTTCCTATATCTCCATAAGAGAATGTAGAAAAGGTCCACTAGATTTACAACATCATGTACACAATGCTTAAAAATTTCAAAAGTATAAGCTTGTGGAAGCAGTATCTCTGTGTACTGAAATAACGTCCTACACAAATCGTCATCTTCTGATACGGCTTTGGGATCCATAGCTGAACCAACTCATCAGATATCCTAATCTTCTGTGGTCTAGCGACGCCACACTTACCTGCATGCATCTTACCGTAAACCCTAGATGTTCAAATCTTTATGCCATCGCCTTTTAGTTTGTAGATTCAAGGGTTAAACACTGAGATAGAGATATATTCTTAGATGATAAGTCTTAGTTACATTAAGATAATGATAACTTTACTTTAGATCCTTATCAAGGATCTACATTGTATAAATACCAAGCTTTGGTTATGAGAATAAACAAGTCATTTTATTCCATTTGATTTCATTCTATTTTATGGTATCAGAGCATAAAATTATGGAATCAAATTCCTCATAATTTATTTTCTTTTTACGTGTTCTTCTACACAAAGAACATAACTGATTCTAGATCATCTTCTACAATAAATCCAACCTCGTTCATCGACTTGGATTCATCTTCTATATACTATTTACATCCTTCCGACAACTCATGTGGACACAAACTATAGGAATGTCTTCAACGAAGATTCTCTGTTAAAAACGGTGTTCATGTTCATCAACTCCGAGAGTCTATCAATACATGTCAACAAAGCGGCCAATCAATTATTGAGTACTATGGTCGTCTCCAAAAAATATGTTCGAAGAGCTGGAAAACTTGTGAACAACAAGATCTTGTACCTGTGAGACTTCAACAGACATTGAGAACAAAAAAGAAGAGATCCGAGTTCATAAATTTCTATTTGGTCTCGACGTATCTCGTTTTAATAATATAAGATCTCAGATCATCGATGACGATCCTCTACCTATTAATAATGTATACTACCGTGTTATATGAGAAGAGCAACACAACAATACAAAAAGTCAACGGAGCTCAAAGCAGAGGCTATAAGGTTTAATGCTTAAGTGGATACTACTAAAGACACTACAAAAATAGCTGCGGTCTGAAGCCGTGATCCGAACAGGTCTTGCACTCACTTCTCACGACGAGGCCATGATGTGACTGAGTATTTTCTCCTACAAAGCTTTCCAGAATAGTTGGGAGATCAACGTAGAATTAACTCGAACCCAGGAGGATCTTCATATGGTTCTTCTCAACGAGGATGTGGTGGATGTTTCTCAAACTTTGGTAGTCGTGGATGTGGTCGCTCAAATTCCACAAGACCTACAGCTAACAACACCAACTTTGCTTTAACTATCAACAACGAACAGATTGAACAACTTCTTCAACTCTTACAGTCCTCACTATCCAATAGATCATCTGAACATTTGTCTGGTAAAGCAAAGCTAACTGAATGTTATTATTGATACAAGAGCGTCCCATCATATGACAAGAAATTTTTCTATTTTATGCAATATTAGGGATATTCTTCCATCATCGGTTAAATTTCCGAATGGACGTGCGTCCCAAGAAATCAAATGGGCATACTTGTTCTGAGTTCCGGCTACCACTTAGATGATGTGTTATATGTCCTAGACTTCAACTGTACTTTGATTTCAGTTTCTGGTTTACTAAAACAAAGGAGATGTATTGCCATATTTACTGATACTCTATGTGTCTTGCAGGACCGTTTTACGAAGACCCTGATTAAAACGAGTGAAGAATGTGAGGAAGTTTATTATTTTACTGGAGTCAAAGCTGCAAGTGGTCATATAAAACTGCATACAAGAATGCTTCTACATCAGAATTATGGCATCGAAGGCTTGGGCATCCATCTTTACGTGTTTTATCTTCTTTACCTATTTTAGGTAAGTTGTGTTTTGATCAGTCTTCTTCTTGTGAAATTTGTTTCCGTTCAAAGCAAACACGTTCTCGTTTTAGTGAATGTTCTAATAAAGCCTCTGCACCGTTTCACTAATACATTGCGATGTATGGGGACAATATCACACTCCTTCTTCTTGTGGTGCTAGATACTTTCTCAGAATTGTTGATGACTTCTCACGGGCAGTTTGGACTTACATAATGCTAGAAAAATTGGAGGTCGCAACACTACTCATAGAATTCTTTGCTGTTTGCGGAAAACAGTTTGGAACGTCTGCTAAACAAATCAGAACAGGAAATGGATCAGAGTTTATGGTCCTCACGCCATTCTTCGACAAACACGGGGTTCTATATCAAACTTCTTGTGTAGATACACCACAAAAAATGGATTTGTTGAAAGGAAACATTGCCATACACCCAATGTAGCTCGTGCATCCCTATTTCAAGCGCGGTTTGCATCAACTTTCTTGGGTGAAAGCATCTTGGTTGCTGCTCATTTAATAAATTACACGCCATCTCAGGTACTACACGGGAGGTCACCATACGAGTTACTTTTTGGCAAAAAAACCCCACTATGATCAATTAAGAGTATTTGGATGTCTTTTTTATGCTCATCGAAAATCCCATGACAAAGATGAGTTTGGTGATGGACATCGACGTTCTATATTCATGGGATATCCATATGGGAAGAAGGAATGGCTGGTATATAATCTTGACACCCGTGAGTTCTTTTCTAGTCGTGATGTTGTCTTCTCATAATCAGAGTTTACAGGCGTGGACTCTGAAGAATATGTTACACCCCCGCGCAATCATTATGACTCTACAATTGATGATTGGCTACTCCCAGGTATAGCATTAAAAGGGAGATCGTCTACAACTCCTTTGGAAGACGTAACCAATACAACTTCTCTAACTGCTACACAAGAAAGTCCTACACAAACACAACCTGCACCAGATGCAATCACCGTATCGAACCAACTTCTCCGGTTCGTTCTCCACCAACACATACGTCTTCTGAACCAGTTATAGAGAGTATAGAAACAATCTCACCCGGATTACCAGAAATACTTGGAAGAGGGCTCCAACATAAGACTCTGTCTATTCTTCTCAAAGACAATGTTTTGTCATCTGCAACTCTCAAAAATAATAAACTTTATCACGATCTCTCCTTGCCCGATCTTGGTTCTTCACATTCGGTCCCAGGTATAGCTCCTTATCCTTTGTCAAGCTATCTTTCTGACCATGTGTTCACAGATAAGCATCGTGTTTACATGTCGTCGATCGTTAATGACGATGCACCATGTTCATAAAGGCAGTTAAAGAGAAAGTATGGCGAGATTCTATGTCAAACGAAGTTACTGCATTTGAAATTACTGATACATTGGAAGTTACAACACTTCCTCCTGGAAAGAAAACTCTAGGAAACAGATAGATTTATACAAATAAATACATGCAGAGGACGTCGCAAGTCAAGAGTAGTTGTCTTAGGAAACAATCAAACAGAAGGAGAAGACTTCAAGGAAACGTTTGCGCTAGTTCCCAAACTCTCTAAGGTTCGTATCATTCTAAAACTTACAGCTTCAACGAATTGGCTTGTCCATCAAATGGATGTTAGTAATGCTTTTCTTCATGGGGATCTTGATGAAGAAATTAATATGAAACTTCCACTTGGGTTTCAAGCTTCGGATCCTACAAAGGTATGTCATCTAAAGAAGTCCTTATATGGACTACGTCAGGCTCCCCGATGCTGGCACTCAAATCTCTCTACGGCACTGCAAGATTTTGGTTTTTTTCACATGAATATGCAGACCACTTGCTTTTCTCCAAGGTTCGCGGCTCTATTTGCATTCATATTCTTGTTTATGTGGATGACTTTGTTATTGCTTTGCAACGTTGCCAAAGCACTCCAGAAGTTTAAAGACTATTTGCAATGATCCTTTCGCATGAAAGACTTAGGAAAACTAAAATAGTTTCTTGGTCTGGAAGTAGCACGCAACGCATCTGGATTTTCTATTTGTCAACGCAAGTATGCGCTTGATATTATTGATGAAGCTGGCCTCCTTGGTGCTAAATCATCACCGGTTCCGGTAGAACTAAATAATCAGTTGGCAGAAGCCGAAAGTCCCCTAGTGGAGTTATCCATATATGGTATTTTTAATTTTATTTTATTTTAATGTATAATTGCACACTTGTAAACGCCTATGTAAAGGAGGCTTTGCTTCAGTTGTAAAACAAGTTCTCATTCTCCCATTCTCATACTCTTTCATCCATGTCTTCTCTTACATCCTCTCTCATCCTTGTAGTAGAGAATATTGCTACAATCTCCTTTTAAGTAAGTTTTTAATAAATAAAGTTTCACTCATATTTTCTTGTGTTTATTTTTTCGTTTTAGTTTATGCCTTGTGTTTAAGTGGCTGGTCTAACAGCCAATATTTCTATTTTATTATATTATGTCTTGTTTAATTCTGTTATATATATATATATATATATCCTAATTTTTTTATAATATATGTTTAATTATGCTTTCTTTCATTCCGATGTCTTATGGTATCAGAGACAAAACATATTTCTTGACATTGAATTTATAAAAGTAGAGGCGGATTGCGATGATGTCCTATCCCCAAAAAGAATGTATTAATTCTTTATTTAAATTTGGGTATTTTCAATGATGGGAGAGGATTTCTTTATGGTATCAGAGCCATGGTTGAGTAGGCGTCTAAGTTTTGGGTGTTTGCTGATCTATTGATTTTCGATCGTTGGTTCTTATAGGATAAAATCTTAGTCCTCATGAGTGTTTTTTCAGGTCTAAGCAAGGTCCTAAGTCCCGTAGGTATTGGGAAAACAAAATCTCACTAGAAAGGATTGTAAGGATTCATAGGTTTTCACCTTTATTACCAAAAATTGAATCATATTTTAGATCTTCATCATACAAATCGCAATCCGCCTCTAATTCTTCCAGATCGGAGAAGAAAGCTATAAAAGATTCAAAAAATATAGTAACTAGTCAAGAAAAAACTATAGATGATTTCCAAAGATCAATTGATAACTGGGAGATCCAAGAGTACATAAAGATCAAATTTACCAAATTTTGAAAATAAATTTTCTAAGAACAATTATTTCTATTAAAACTGAGGAACGTGATATTCAACTTACAAAACTTTTGAGACGATCCATTTATTTTCTGAAAGTGATTTACAAAGGAATAGATAAAAAAAATTTTCAATATATATATATTGGTCTGCTTCAAGTCGGTATAAAACTGCTTTCAAAAGAAGAATTATATACTTCAATATTAGCTATTTTAAGAGTCAAAAGATTTAAAGTATTTGTAGCTTCTTTGTTAAGATCGGTTGAATCTAGTTTGTGTACTCGACCAATTTCATTTGATTGCTATCCAAGCTTTACTTTTTCTTAAATGACAAAATTTATTAAGATCTTTGGTGTTAGAAGTTAAAACTCACAACTATGAAATGATTGAAGGATTAATTCCGATTGCTCTGATTTTCAGAGTTCATTACAAAGCTATGACAAGTGCTTTTTCTTCAAAAGTAAAACTTTCCAGAAAAAAAAGGGAGACATTGTTGCTTCAAACAGATCTTTCAAGATCCAACTCCGTTATTTCGAATCCATCCAGTGGAAAGATATAAATCTTCCAGACGAATGGGTCCTCGAAGGGTCTGTCCAACCAAAACTCCCTACACCTCAAGAATCTATAGAACCAATTACACGTTTAAAACATATTGAGAAATTTCGTGATGGAAAAGTAAAACTGTCGTTTATCAGAAATAACCAAGATAGAAATGGTGAATATTTGTGTGAATCTTCTTCTAATCCAGAAACTATTGATTTAGGAATAGTCTCACAATTAGGTCATGATTTTGCTAGAGAAGAAAAAAGAACGAATTTCCATCCCCGGTTTTCAACCTCAAATATTCCAAATTTTGTTTTACGAAATGTTAACTTTTAGTCACAAATACAAAAACCAGATTACTCTGCAGAAAACAATTTTCACAAAATTAATTTAACCCAAAATCTAAGCCAACAAGTCCAACTTTTTCAGCCATTACAGATAACATGTTAAATGAATTAAATATTTTAGAAAAAGAATTTTCAATTAACAAGAGCTTTTAAGAGATGATTTTTACTCTCAAAATAATAGTCAAAAGAGTCTTTGGTTCTTCACAAAAAATTAAAAGAAAGAAATTAACATTCAGAATAAATTTTACAATTATCTACAAACACATAATGTACAAATTTATATTTTAAACTGATTTGAAGATTATGCATCTAAAAACAACATAAATTTCGTTTTTTCTAAAACAGTGTATCCAATTACTAGTCGCAATAAAACTCATGAATGGGAAACACTTGCTAATGGTAAAAAATTTCGCTCCAACCATCCTCCTCCCCAAGGGATAAACTAGATTGGTTAGGAACTCAATCGAAGCAATTCCTTTTAAGCATCCTTAAGAAAAAGCTAATGTAAAAAATATCATTGTTCAAAACAATTTTTCAAACACTAATCTTGATAAAATAAGCAAGCAACTTGATAGGATTGATAAATCAATAAAAAATCACCATATTCCAGTGGAATCTCCTTCGGAAAACAGTAACAAAAGTACCATGTTTAAAACTTTCCAAATTTCCAATTGAAGTGTCAATATTTACCAAAACACAAATCGAGATTTCATTCGTGCTCTCCAGAGTCATTTAGGTAAAGTATAAATAAGAGAAAGTAGCATGCCACATATTTCTGATATTTCAGATACTCATACTTCAAAAATCCAAATAAATACCCTAGCCAACGATTCAGACATTAATGAATACTCTGATCAAAATTATGTCCCAAAAATAAACCGTCTTGATTGGCAAAATCATCAAGATCGTCAATTAATCTCAGCCCCTGATCTAGGACAAATCCAACCAATAGAGCAATCTCGGTTTAACTCATCATCAGTCTATGACTGGAATATTGATGGTATATCTGAATATAATATTTTAAGCTTCCTCCAAAAATTGACAATTGCAGCAAACGCCTATAGAACCCAAATAGGAAATGAGGATAAAACCGTAGCTGAACTCCTCATAGCTGTTTTTTTTTTGGACAGCTTAATGGATGGTGGGATAATTACCTAACCAGCCAGCAACGAACATAAATCCTCAAATCAATTAGAATGGATGAAGATAATGTGACAATCCTAGATAATCTCGGAAATCCTCAACAAAATGTTGTTGCTACATTAGTCATAGCCAAAACCTTGCATTTTATAGGAGATCCTTCAGTCCTTAGAGATAAAAATGCTGAGCTTCTTTCAAATCTTCAATGCAAAAAACTAAGTGATTTCCAATGGTACAAAAATACTTTTCCTACTCTTTTAGGAGATAAAGTTAGAAACAAAATTAGAGATTCCACGGGAACCCAAATAATAGATTATGTTAATTTCACGTATGGGGAGTTGATCAGTATTGTTCAACAAGAAGGTCTTAGGATATGCCAAGACCTGAAACTCCAGAAACATCTTAAGTGGGAAAGAACAAAAGTAGAATTAGGATAACAATTTGAAATAGATCCCAATCATGGTAACAATTTTTTTGTAGGAGATTGCAAAAAAAAATCACTATTATAAAAATAAGCCTAGAAAACATTCTAGAAACTGTAGGAGTTTTAGAAGTCGTGAAAATTCAGGGAAAAAACCCCAAAACAAATTTCCTTCAAAAGAATCCCCAACCAAAAAAACCTTCTATAAAAACCTTACATGCTTCAAATGCAATAAGAAAGGCCACACTTCAAAGTTTTGTCGCTTTAACCGCAAAATCCAGGAACTAAACCTCGGAGAAGAAATTTCAAGTAAAATATATAATCTCTTACTAAATGATTCTTCCTCATCATATGACTCAGACTCATCCATGGCTTCTTAAAAAGCCCTTCAGGATGAGGAACTAAATAGTTCATCATCTAGTTCAGAGTCAAATGAAAAGAATATCTATGTCCTCACTAAAGATCAATAATTACAACTTGAAATATTAAATTCCATTTATGATCCAAGCGTAAAACAACAATTTCTTGAGAAAATCATTTCCTCTTTGAAAGAAAAAGATTGTCTCTGGTGCTTGTTTTGGTGTTTGGTTAAGTGTTAATTTGGATTTTAGAATTTTGTTCCTTTATCCAGGTAAGGATATTTGATGGGCAAAGGTTAGAGCGAATTTGTATTTATCCCACTACTTGACTCTGAATTTTCTTCGGATAACAGAAATTGGATCAAAAGTAAATCCAAGGGTCCATGAAAATACCCAAGGAAAATGAAATGTTGATGGAAGAGGGCTAGTGGTGGAAATTTATTTTCTTCTTCAGACATAATGGAATTTTTCTTGAAGATTTGGAATGATTTTTGGACATTGGATTTAAATATTTCTGTGACAGAACTCAAGTAGTTCCACCATCGTATCAAACCAATAGAGAGATTTGGATAAGTTACATGTGGTGTTAAAGAAGATCAACCACGTGGTTTGTGTTTTGGAGATTGGATCAAAAAAGAATTGTACCATGCCTGACAATATTCCCAATAGTTAAAGGGGACATTGTAACACGGGAGATTTTTAAGATCTTCTGGAAAATTTAGATTGTCGTTAAGATCGTATTCCAAATCACATGGCACAATTATTTTATGGATTTTGAAGGTGGAATAAGCAACATCAGTGTGGTTTTCGTTTAGATAAAAGTGTTTGAAGGACACTAAATCTGTAATTTAAAAAAATGATTGAAAGAATAACACCGTTTTATCTAGTATTATGTGGTATAAAGAAATTGTTTTTGCCAAAATATTTTTCGATTGTCAAAAACGGATCATTTTTTACAAAAAAATCATTTTTGATATTTATGATATTTTGGTATGTATGTTTTTCAAAATACTCCGATGGAGTGGTTTGGGAAATCTCCTTCAGAATAATTTGTGAATTATTTGAAGGTTTTGAAACAATTTTTGAAGTCTTGTTTTCTCTTGAAATCATTTTTGAAGGGACCTCGTTATATTTTGAAATAGTTTGAGAAAGAAGGTTTTTGAAAGATTCTCCCTACTCTTGCTTTGAAAAAATAAGCTCAAAAGCTTTTTGTAACTGTAACATTTGATTCATGATATCTTCTTTTATAAATAAAACTGTTCTCATCATAGTTTAATTACATAATTATAATTGGCTCATTGTTCAATTAAGACAACATGGTTATGAATCACAAAAAAAAGGCGAGACCTTGTTGCTTCAAACAGATCTTTGGAGATCCAACTCCATTATTACGAGATCCATCCAGTGGAATGATATAAATCTTCCAGACGAATGGGTGCTCGAAGGAGCTGTCCAACCAAAACTCCCTACACCCCAAGAATTTATTGAACCAAGTACACGTTTAAAACATATTGATCAATTTCGTGATGTAAAAGTAAAACTGTCATTTATTAGAAATAACCAAGATAGAATTGGTGAATATTTGTATGAATCTTCTTTTAATCTAGAAACTATTGATTTATGAAGAGTCTCACAATTAGGTCATGATTTTTCTAGAGAAGAAAAATAATGAATTTCCGTCCCCGGTTTTCAACCTCAGATATTCCATATTATGTTTAAAGAAATGTTAACTTTCAGTCACAAATACCAAAACGGGTTTACTCTGCAGAAAACGATTTTCACAAAATGAATTTAACTCAAAATCTGAGCCAACAAGTCGAACTTTTTCAGCCATTACATATAACATGTTAAATGAATTAAATGTTTTAGAAAAAAAAATTTCTATTGACAAAGTGATTTTATGAGAAGATGTTTACTCTAAAAATCATAGTCAAAAGAGGCTTTGGTTCTTCAAAAACTTTTTGAAAGAAACAAATAACATTCAGAATAAATTTTACAATTATCTACAAACACATAAGGTACAAATTTTATTTTTTAACTGATTTGAAGATTACTCTTCTGAAAACAATATAAATTTCCCTTTTTCTAAAACAGTGAATCCAATTACTAGTCGCAATAAAACTCCTGAACGGGAAACACTTGCTAATGGTAAAATTATTCACTCCAACCTCCTCCTCCCCAAGGGATAAAACTATATTGGTTAAGAACCCCAATCAAATAAATTCCTTTTACGTGTCCTCAAGATGATGATAAAGATAATATAAAAAGTATCATTGTTCAAAAATAATTTCAAACACTAATCTTGGTACAATTAGAAAGCAACTTGATAGGATTGAGAAATCAATACAAAATCAACACCATATTCCAGTGGAATATCCTTCAAAAAAGAAAAACAAAAATCCCATGTTTAAACCTTTCCAAATTTCCAATTGAAGTGTCAAAACTTACCAAAACACAAATCTATAATTCATTCATACTCTCCCAAGTCAATTAAGTAAAGTTGAAATAATGGAGTTGGATCTCGAAATAACGGAGTTGGATCTCGAAAGATCTGTTTGAAGCAACAGGGTATCCCCTTTTTTCTGGAAAGTTTTTCTTTTGAAGAAAAAGCACTCGTCATATCTTTGTAATAAACTCCTAAAATCAGAGCAATTGGAATTGACCCTTCAATCATTTCATAGTTGTGTGTTTTAACTTGCAACAACAAAGATTATAATATATTTTTATCATTTAAAGAAACAGAAAATTTTGGATAGCAATCAAATTAAATTGGTCTAGTACATAAACAAGATTCAACCGAGCTTAGCAAAAAATATTCAAATACTTTTAATCGTGTGTCTCTTAAAATAGCTAATATTGAAGTATTTAATCTTTCGTTTGAAAGCGATTTTATTTCGACCTGAACCAAACCAATATGAATATAATTGAAATTCTTTTCCCTATGCCTTTGTAAAGCATTTTCAGAAAATAAATGGATTGTCTCAAGAGGTTTTGTAAGTTGAATATCACGTTCCTCATTTTTAATAGAAAAATTTGTTCTTAGAAAATTTATTTTTGAGATTTGATAAATTTGATCTTTATGTACTCTTGGGATCTCCCAGTTATGAATTGATCTTTAGAAATCATCTATAGTTGTTTCTTGACTAGTTACTATCTTTTTGAATCTTTTATAGCTTTCATCTCTGATCTGGAAGAAGTATAGGCGAATTGCGATTTGTATGATGAAGATCTAAAATATGGTTCCATTTTGATAATAAAGATGAAAAACTAAAACTCCTTACAATCCTGTCTTGAGAGGTTTTGTTTTCCCAATACCTACGGGACTTAGGACCTTGCTTAGACCGGTAAAAACACTTAGGAGGACTAAGATTTTATCCCATAAGAACCAACGATCGAAAATTAATAGATCACCAAACACCCAAAACTTAAGTGGCTGATCTTATGGGTTTTGTAACTGTAACAATAAAGAATGAAAAAGATGTTAACAAAATAGATAGTTCCCCAAAATCTCATGGTCCAACTTCCTCCAAATCCTCTTATGATCTCACTACCATTCTCAACAAAAGAAAGAAAGACACCTCCAAAACAACAATACAAGATCTTAGAGTTGAAATAAAAGAAGTAAAAAATGATTTAAAAATCCTTAAAGAAAAAAAAAGATTTTGAGTATTTACACTCAATAATTATACATTCTATCAAAGATCATCATGATTCTAGTTCGGAAGAACAAGAAAATGGTTGCTTAAACAATGAAGATGAAAATCTCAAAGAACAAATTCAATCTCTAGACATGGTGCCAATTGATTTCCTTTTTGTTCTAAGAGAAATAACTTCTCGAAAAAATAAAATTAAGATTATCATTTTTTCTAGAAAATTACAAAATTGATACAATTGCTTTGTTCGACACTGGTGCAGACCTTAACTGCATCAAGTTTGGACTTCTTCCAAAATGTTTTCATCTAGAAACTAAAGAAAAATTATCTGCTGCATCAAAACTCTAAAGTCCGTATAACATCTAAGGCTGAAGCTTCAATATTAATAGAAAATATTCTTTTTAAAACTGCATTTGTTCTCACCGATGATATCTATCACAGTGTTATTTTAGGAACACCCTTTATTAATTTAATTACACCATATAAAGTTATGGACGATGAAATCTATACTATTAAAAGATGATCATTTTTCTTTAATGAAAATTTGATTTTTCCTAAAATACCCTTACTTTTACAAAGGATTAATAAAATTCGTTAATGGCATTTAAATCTTTTGGTTTTGAGCCTGCAGATATATATTTAAACAGATCAATAAATAATGGGCTTACACCCACTTATAAAATATGTTAATTTTATTTAATATAAATATTTTAAGTTTAAATATTAAACATATATATTTAAAAAAATAAATTAACAAAAAAAATAATGACATCATAATATTATTTTCTTAAATCAATGTATCATAAAATTAAATTTTAAATTTAAATAAAAAATAAAGAATACAAACTTTTAATAGGTTACTAATAGCAAAATAGATTAATAATTCATATTAATAAGTTTTTTATATTATCATTTTTTATTTGGATGACATAATAAAAATATCTTTAAAATGATAAGTTTGTGTAATATTAAAAAGTATATGATTAATTTAATAAATAAATAAAAATACTGTTATATATTTTATGTTTTATCGGATCATTGGTATCAGATCACGGGTTAATAACGAGTTTTTGAATTTTTACGAGGTTCTAACGGATTTTTAATTAATGAATTTATCATTAAATTTGTAATGGATTATATACAAGGTACGGGTCTACCAGTCAGCGGATATTGGTCAGATATAAAAACACTTCTTAAAACTCAAAACATTATTTTCACAAAAAATTAAATTATATGTTCTCTAATAAAAGATTATAAATTCATGCAAATAACTCTTGACCAAATATTTTTTCTATTTATTTTTTTTTAAGAGAAAAAAATAATAAAACCAGAAAAGTTCAATTGTTATGATCTGAAACAAAAATAATAGTAATTTATAAATCAATTTTGGATCAATAAGTGAAAACAAACCCGCCCTTTTTATGCGTGGGTCAAAATCTAGTTTCCTTTAAAATCAAAATATAAAATTATCTTTTAAATTTCTCGAAACACCAAAAAAAGCGAAGTCTAAACTTTATAAAAGCTTGTTCAATACAAGAAAACTTTATAAACTCTTTAATTTATAGTAAAACCTTTTACTTAGAACAATTAAAATTAGAAGGTTTACTTCAAAAGACCTTAGAAACCTTAAATTCAAAATTAATAAAAGAAAAAAAATCAAACTTAAATAAATTATTTGAGAAAACAATTTTTTCAGATTTACCAACTGCTTTTCGGAATCGAAAACAACATATTGTTGATTTACCTTATGATGAAAATTTTCTTGAAAAAGAAATTCCACAAAATGTTCTCCTATTCAAATGAACTAAGAATTATAAAAACATTGTAGAAAATAAATTTCGGATCTTCTTGAAAAATGATTGATTTCGAAATCAAGATCTCCTTGGTCTTGTGCTACTTTTTATGTAAATAAAAACTCTGAAATTGAAAAACCCCAAGATTAGTAATTAATTACAACCTTGAAATACTGCTTTAAAATGGATTAGATATCCAATACCAAATAAAAAAGATTTACTTCAAAGACTTTCTCTGCCCACATATTCTCAAAGTTTGATCTAAAATCAAGATTTTGACAAATACAGTTATCTGAAAATGATCGTTATAAAACATCATTTACAGTCTCTTTCGGTCAGTACCAATGGAACGTAATGCCATTTGGTTTTAAAAATACACGTTCTGAATTTCAAAGAATCATGAATAATATTCTATCTGATTATTCAAAATTTTGCATTGTTTACATTGATGATATACTAATATTCTCAAATTCTATTGATGAACATTTCAAAAATCTTAAAAAAATTTATTACATTGCGTGAAAAAATGGCCTTGTTGTTTCCAAAACAAAAATGTCTCTATTTAAAACTAAAATCAGATTTTTAGGTAACTACATATCACAAGGTATGATAAACCCTGTTGAAAGATATTTTGAATTTGCAAATAAATTTTCAGACAAAAGTTTTGATAAAACTCAGTTACAAAGGTTCCTTGGAAGTATCAATTATGTTTTAGATTTCTGTCTTAATATTAATAGAATAGTTAAAAGAACAATTCAAAATTTTTTTTTACTTAATAAGGTGGTATCAATATCTTCTCCCAGACACATCTTCGAGAGACAACCTAGATCTACTTTATCCGGTGCCGGCGAAGTGGTTTCTTGCCGGCGTGGGGCGCTATCTCCGACGATGTTAATCTCGCACACTCTTATGGCTGTATCTTCTTTCCTCCATATTTTATTACTGTTTTTGATCTTTCGGGCTATCGAAGGAAGAAGACCCCAACATACGCGACGACGAAGCCGAAGACTCTTCGTCTCAGATCTACCTGTGGTCTCTCTTCCCCAGATGGCTTCTTTTCAAGAGACGAGTCGAGAGGATTCTCTCGCCACTGCTATGATTCGGTTCTCAGGGAAAATTCCCGAAAAATCTCCCCTTGGTAATTGTGTGACGAGTCTTTATGTCGAATTTGTCTTGTACCCTCATCCGCCCTTAGAGCATTGGATTTACATGACGAGCTATTCCCTTCCTTTTATGTGGTGTCCTCTTCTTTTGAGTGGATCTTCCTAAATGGCTGCATTGGTTTTCTCCGATGACCTCTCCTATGGCACTGTCGAACATCCAAGCTCCGTGCATCTTTTGCTGTAGTGGGCTGCTCTTCAGCTGTGCTACCAGAACTGCTAGCCCAAATAGAAGCTTACTAAAGCTCAACTCCAAGTTTGAAGACACTATTCAGGTTTGTATAGTCTTGAGCGTTTGGGATTTTTTATCAAAAGGTGAATTTATAAGGATCTCTCCTCTTTGTATCACACGATCATATCTATCATTTGGGATGAATTTACCGGTGGGTACACCGGCTTTGGTTCTGTTTAGGTCATCCTCCTTTTGTTAGGAGAAATTGTTACCACCTTACCCTCTTCCTATGGAAAGAGGTGTTTCCTCGGTCTTGATTATGAGTGTTTGTTTCAGTGTTCTCATCGGTTAGCTATCTTGCAGAACGGTTTCCACTGGACCTGAAGATGCAATCGAAATCACCTTTGTGTTTTTCGTAGATGAGGCATGGAACTCAACGTCACATTATGTGACTATTCACCAGCTATACGACTCTGTTGTGAAGGCTTCACCGACGCATTTAAGCATCGTCTTGAATCCGCTGTCATCTTCGCTTGAAGACCTATCCTGCTTATCTTATTTATGTTTTATATCTTATGTTTGGTGTCAAAGAGGATGGAAAATTCCCTCTATCTATTGTATTGAGAAGATAAAAAATGAATGAAAGTAAGTTTGTGTTCAAAAAAAAAAATTAAAAGAACTATTCTACTATCAAAAAAGAAATTTTGAGTATAGTTTTGTGTATTCAAAAATTTCAGAGCAATCTTTTAAATAAAAAAATTCTTTTAAGAATTGATTGCAAAAGTGATAAGGATGTTTACAAAAGGATGTGAAAAACCTTGCATCAAAGCAAATATTTGCGCGATGACAAGCGATTTTGAGTATTTTCGATTTTGAAATTAAATTTATAAAAGGAGATTCAAACTTTGTCCCATATTTCTTGACACGAGAGTGTTTCCAAAAGAGGTACAATTCCTCTGAAATTTCACAGCTTCAGTTCCGTTTCAGTAAAGTCTTCTTCTAGTTTGTTGGATTCTACACCATCTTCATCTTTGACTTTTATCTCAATCCATCCAGTCACGACGGACTTCCATACCATGGCATCAATTCCTCAGATGATGGATCACATTATTGACTTCCACAGTCCATAGCTGGACGCATCCAAAATCACCCTCACACTTGACACCAATTCATGATAGTTCTTTATTTCTTCTACATGATCTCACCTATTATATAATAGAACGGGTGACCACTCTGATACCAATTGTAATGCAAGAACTATGGCATGAACTAAAGCACATAGTACAACAGAGAATATCTCTACAAAGATATGTGTATTTACTAGTATCCTTTTAAAGTGAACTTACAAGTATCTCTTTAAACAGAATTAGAACAAGACCAAGACCTTCTTGACTTGTTACTCTAGCCTTACACGTCCTAAAGTCGAATACAAGACCTTAAAACCTCTCCCCGTAGCCCTTAGTACTTTACTCGCTTACAAGCTCATGAAACCCATTCTTATGCTAAGAATACAATTTTGGTGACAACCCTAATACATTGGTCGTATGTGACTATATATACTATATAGCCAAGTCGGCTAACCTATCCTATCTACCGCAATATTTACCAAATCCTATTTATGGTAAGTTCCCTAAAAACTCCTACTAAGCCATTAAGAACTTTCCATCTTGAGATCTCCCTTCTCCAAGGTGAATTTCTTCAAGATTGCTCTCCAAGATGTCTTCGTATTAACTCTGACTTGACCACCAATTCATTCTTCAAGCCTTATTCTTCACTTTGTCTGTTCATCCGCATGCATGCCGCTGACTCAGACTCTGCTACACTCGTTATTGTACTTGCCTCTGAATCAGAATGTCCACCTGATCTTAGCATCTTCATTTCCGTCATGAGATCTCCCTTCTCCAAGGTCAATCTCTTCAAGCTTGCTCTCCAAGATGTCTTCGCATGAACTCGGATTTGACCACCAATTCATTTTTCAAGTCTTGTTCTTCACTTCATCTTGTTCATCCGCATGTAAACTTGTTGTTGCAGACTCTTCTTCACTCGTAGGTAAACTTGCATTAGAATCAGAATGTCCACCTGATCTTTGCATCTTCAGTAGCTGCAAATACAATGGAATATATTTTAGTTTTTTCACCCTTTCACTAACCATTTTTTTCCTAGATTTTTGGATGTTTGTTCACAAATCTATTAGAACTTACAATCTACCAAGTTTAGAAAATAGTTGAAGAAGTAGATATGGGTAAACCACGGAGATAGATAAATGAAATAATACAAGAATGTATATTCTAACATGGTAGATACAAGAATGATTATTAAACCTTACATGCTAGTAAAATAGAGAACAAAGAAGGAATGGAGGATTTGTTATTCAGGTTTAGTAGGTCTAGATGTTTTTGGTCTATTATGCATTCTATGTTCATTAAATCAATGTGTTATATGTAGATTGCATATTCTAATTCACCGTAGATGGTAGATCTGTTTTACTCATCCTTTTATCCCCATTTTTAAACTTACTATTCTAAACTTTTTATGAATTCAAAAATATTTTTCATATATGCACATGCTTGTCTACTTCATGTTTTATATTTTTCCTAATTCATTTTTCTTTTTAAACATATTGATATAAATTTTATATACAAAACGGGTAATGAAAATCCAAAAGTGACAATATTTGATTTTGTTTTAAGGGGACAATAATTTAGTTTAGTTGTTCTTTTTTTTTCCAAATTGCCCTTAAAATATTATATATGAAAAGATGCTAGTTGAAGAGTTACTATGTAGAGACAACATTTCAAAGCATTTATTGAAATTGCTATTGTATATGTGATTTTCTATAGTAGATAAAACATTGAGTAAAAGAATACAAATTTATTAGATTATGTATTTACATTTTCATTATTTGGGCCTTCAAAACTCAAATCTAACAAAGTGCTCAGATCCTCCTCCCTTCACGTACAATGGATGTTTGAAAGATTCGTTTTCTTTCTGAAGAATAAATAAAAATTGAGAGACTTAGTTAAAGAAAGACTTGCCATTGGTCAGATGCTGAAACATAAAATAGTTGGGACGTCGAACATGGATGGTTCAAAGGTACCCAAAAAATTCAAAATCTGATCAATATTTGAAATATTACTTGTCAGTGTTTTATATTGATAGTTGGAATAGATTTTTAATATATAAAAAAATAGTTTAATTTTGGGCCACTTATTTGTATGACCAACCCATAGATATTTGAAGGGTGTCGGTATCCCACATCGATAGTTGAAATAGATATTAACTAATAAGCCATATAACTTAACAAATGTTAGCCCTATAATATGTGATTCTTTAATCTTTTTTTATATATTAAATCTTAAAATACACAATCTTTTTGTTAATTAATAACGACTTTGTACTTCTTCACGTCTTGTACACCATCAAGAAAAATAAGAGACTTACTTAAAGAAAGACTTGCCATGCCTGAATATAAAATAGTTGGGGCAGCCAACATTTTGTATATATATATATAAACTTGACATTAGTTTCGTAGAAAGATTACCTACATCTGTCTAAGCATCTCCTAAGAGTTTAAGGACTTTCTGCAGTAAATCAAGTGCGTCCTATTCTCAAAATTTACCCTTTTTCATATTTATCATTTGTATCTACCATTTGATCAAAAAATCATTCTAAAAGGATTAACTTTTTCTCCGTAATCAAGTTCACAAGCTGTGTAAGCTTTTTCGTGTAGATTTAAAAAGAATGCAGGAGGCAGGCAAATTTCTTGTGGGCAAGATGAATCGTCTTCATGAGGAGGAGGCAAGGCATATTAGGGACTCGGTCATGAATCTTCGGGAGGGGGAGAGGATTCTTGTGGATGAGGTGAAGGATAAGGCAGCACATAACCTCTCGGAAGTGACAAATATGGTACAAACTCCTCTTCATTTATCTATATATACAAATATGTGGTGTTGATGATGTGGACATTTAACAAGATTCAATTCTTTTACCTAGATGGAAAAGCATAAGAAGGAAATGCAGTCTGCCTTAAGTGGGATAAAGGGATTAAAGGAGGAGCTATTAAAGCAAATGAGTGAAATGAACCTCGAGGCAACCTCAGAGGTTATTTAAAACTCGATCCTCCTCTTTGTTAATATATACACACACAAAAATATGTGGACATTAACGAGGTTAGATTCTTTTGCACAGATGGAAAAATTGATTAAAATGGTTACGGATGCTCTGCGAAAGGAAATCCACAAGAAAATACAGAATTTGCTAGATGAGATGCAAAGTAATATGCATAAAGAAATGGAAGCGAAAATTAGAAAAACAAACCTAATCTTGTTGTTTGTTTTGATTCCTGTTTGCATTATAATTATTTGTGTACGTGCTTTCTAAGGAAACTGGAAACCCAATTGCGAAAGGGTCAATAGTACAACAATCATTGACCAACATTCGCTAAGGGCTTTTGGCGTAATTTGAGGAGTGTTTGCTTTCGCTTCTATTTCAGTTTCATTTCCTTTATTTCCTTTGTATTGGTCAGGCGATTCGTAGCCTACTTTATGTTTGATTTGCTTCTTGTTTGCATTATAAATCTGTGTGTATGTGCTTTTCAAAGGCGACACCTTTGTTTATCATGTTTAATAAAGTCGAGAAAGATATATTTCTCAATGACCACCGTGAGTTAAAGAAATTCAATTCTCTCTTCTATGCTGAATTTGTTTGTTTTTGAACAATAAAGTAAAGACACGAAGATTTAAAGAGTGCAGATCACGGTGTGTGATCCTACGTCTCAACCTGGAACTTTTCCAGTAATCCTCTATCAGCACAAATTAGAACTTTTGGTTTCTCTCACAATCAATTTCTACAACCAAGAAAAATAAAATAACTACCCTAATTCCCACATGCTTAGATTTACATACTAAGTCAATTACAATGACAAGACGGTTTAACCCAAATCGAAACCTAAAGAAAAGAAGCTTATTTCCTAATGACTACCCAGTCGCAGACCTTGTTAATAACCTAATGATTTTCAGCACCAAAGCCCAACAAATCTCCACCTTGATGAAAATCACTCCAGAGTATAACATCTTTCTTTTTGCATCATGTGTAGCTCCAGACAAACCAACAGCTTAGTATTCTTTTAAGCCGAGAAAGGTTAAAGCTTCCTCAAACTTATCCACAGAGATAACCTTTGTCAACATATCAGCCGGATTCCTCTCAGCCGGGATCTTGGACAGATTCACATCACCTGAAGTAATTGTCCTTTGATGAAATCCATCCTTTTGTTAATATGCTTTGTCCTCTCATGATGAACATTTTTTTGGATAAACTGAAAGCACTTTGAGAATCACACCAGATTTCCACCGGGGCTTGTTTGAAACTGAATTCCTCAGTCAAACCCCTTAGCCAAAAAAAAACTTACTTCACAATTTTCACCAATGCCATATATTCTGTCTATGTAATACACTCGGCGGCATGTTGAAGACTCGACTTCGGACCAATAACACTTCCACCATACATGAAAACATACCCTAAAATCAATCTACTTCTGCCAGATCCCATGCAAAATCCGAAACACAAAAAAAATTCAACCTTAAATTTCTTGTTCTTCCTGAACACAATCTTGAGATCCTGAGTACCCTTCAAATAGCTTAGCACCCATTTCACTGCAGACCAGGGTACCTGATAACTTACATATTTGCATAGTTTTGGTCATCCCTTTTGATGCATATTGAGCATATAGGATATCATTTAGGCATATTTAGGTTGCATTCCATTACATTTGTCTATATCAGGTATTGGAGATGCTTATTCGTGAGTTTGGAGGCAATTGAGGCTAAGAAAGTGAAGTTTGGAGCAAAATGGGGGTGTAGCGACCAGGCGTAGCGACCAGGAGTGGTTGCTACAGACCCACAGGAGAAATGCGGATGCCGTAGCGACCAAGCGTAGCGACCAGGCGTGGTCGCTACAGACCCACAAGAGAAATGCGGATGCCGTAGCGACCAGGCGTGGTCGCTACAGGCAAAAATCCTGAGGAGCTGAAATATTCTAAGTGTCGTAGCGACCAGGCGTAGCGACCACAGCTGGTCGCTACAGGCAAAAATACCCAAATTTTTATGGGTCAACCCGGGTTTGTTGGGTTGATCCGACTCGTTTTTTGGACTACTATATATAGTTTTAGACCCTAAAACCCTAGGGGGATCTCTTTTTCTCTCAAAAACTTTGTCTAAACTAAAAAAGCTTGAATCTTTTGATCATTGGAAGGAAGTACTTCATTTTTTATTGTGTTTTTCTTGCTCATTAACATGATTTGCCTTGAATCTCATATGGGTTTAAGGTTTCTCATGGAAAGTATTGAGTAGTGAACTTGTGATTCATGGGTTAAGTAGATTAGGGTGATTAGGTGGATATTTAGAATGTCTCTTGCTTGATTAACATTATTCTATGCTTACTAATTGTTCTTAATGCTAGATTAGACTTGATCACTCTCATCTAGATCTTAAGCTATTTTATGCCCGAAAGGTGTTTGTTAAAATGCTTGAATGAATTTAGTATTGCTCTAGCTTGAATAACCAAAGACATTTGATGTTAGGATTGCTAGATGGTTAGTAGACTTAATCATAATGCTTGTTTGATAGTATTAAGCCAAAGACATTTGATGTTTAGTACTTGATTACAAAGGGATTTCTATCATGGAAGTGGATTAGTCTATTTTATGAGCTCTAGACCTATAGACTTGTTGATTGTTTTGTTTGTGCATCCTAGATTGAATCTTGATCACCCGATATCGATTATCTTGCCCATGGATCCATCCTTAGCTATTGATTGAAAGTTTGATTCTTGCACTTATTTCTTGTTTGAATTTGAGATCACCTTGTTTATAATTCTATGAGTTTAGCTTGTTACCAATCATCAATCTTCTTATTTGCTTAGATTAGGAAAGTTTGTGTATTCTTAGTGTTATAGATCATTAGTTCCTTGTGGATTCGATCCTAAAGAACTGCATCGATATACCATTCGATTCTGGTAGCGTTCACATTAGGTTAATTGGCCTGTGATAAAACGCAGTAATCAGTACCATACTCGGCTTGCTCATAAACATGCTAACTAAGACGATAACATAAGAGATATCACACTTATTACCCAACATCGCATACATGATACATACTCCCAATATCATCCATAATTCTCTCAGCTTCATCATCAAAAAAATTAAAATGTAAACTTATAGGTGTTCAGACAGATATAGACTCATCCATGTTAAATACATGAAGGATCTTTTTTTACCCAGATTGAGAAAATTTGAGAACTCGACCTTCACGATTCCTCTCAATATCCATACCAATAATCCTTCTCTTAGCTCCTAGGTCTTTCATCTCAAACCTACTCCTGAACAGATCTTTCACAACCTGTATCTCTTTCATATCCTTTGAAGCAGTTAACATCTCATTAAAATACAATAGTATATAGATAAAACACTTACCTTTACTCTCCTTTATGTAAGCTCAGTGATTAAACTCACACCTTTTGAAGCTATGACTTACCACAAATTGATCAAAGCACTTGTTCCACTGTCTTGGAGCTTGCTTAAGTCCATGCATCGTCTTTTCTAGCAAGCAAAAATAGTTCTTTACCCTTAACCAGAAAATCTTTTTGTTGTTCCATATATATCTCATATTCAATCACACAATGAATAAATGCAGTCTTAACAAGCTGTTCCAATTCCAAATCTAAAACTGTAGTGAAATATAAAAGAAACTGATAAACACATGTTTCAAAACTGGTGAGAACACATCCTGATAATTAATACCTTCTCTATGAGAGTACCCGTTGGCTACCAAGCTAGCCTTATATCAAGGTTATGATAGACCCAACCACTTGCTTGAAAGCAAATGCATTCGTAAGAAGAGAAAAATGCTTGAGACACTTCAAAGAATGGAGACACGAAGCTCAACAACAGATTCAGTGGAATCAAATAAAAAGGAAAGTGGCTAGAAATATGAACGTGGACAAAGGTTTTATCTATTTTACTTATATTGCTTTTGGTAGTTTTCCAATATTATTATATTTTCCTATTGGTGTTGCTTAACGTACAAGGTTCTTCCTATATATAAAGGGACCTCTAGCTTTCATAATGATTATCAAATAAAAGATCAATAAATTAAGGAGTTCTTTCGGTTTCTCGAATTACCGGAGTCGGAGTTTAGTTAGCTTTCTCGAATAAGCTAGCAACTTGATAGATTATCCTAGTGGTGTCTATCAAATTGGTATCAGAGCCATGACTAAAAATACATCTAAACCCACAACCCGGAGTACGACTATGGGAGAAGGGAAAGATGTGGAAGGGACCAAAAGTGGGAAGGGAGACCACGATGAACATACCTCCTCTAGTGAGCAAGTCGTGAGTGCAGAACCGACCATGACAGAGGTGATGAGAGCAATCGGAATTCTCAACGTCAAAGTCGCTTTGCTCACAAAGAAGAAAACAGATGAAGTGGAAGCAAGCAAGGCTGTTGCAGTCACGTCTTCAGTCAACAATGGAGAAACTCCATCACGAAATGTTGAAATATCAGGATTCTCTGGAGAAAACCCAGAAGGGTGGGTGTTACAGGCATAAAGGTATTTCATGTTTTACCGATCTTCCTATGAAGAAAAGAAGGAGATCGCTTTTTACAGTATGTCTGGAGAAGCACTCATATGGTTTCAAAGTGAAGAATCACAGCAGCCGATGGTCTCATGGGAGGATTTCCGCGAACGGTTGTTCTTGCGTTTTGGGAGTGGACATAGAGGGTCTCCATACATGCGATTGATGAATCTAAAACAGATCAGATTGGTAGCTGAGTACCGACGACAGTTCGAGAAAATCACAGCAACATCTCGAGACTTAACACCCGAGTTCTTGGAGGAAGCTTTTCTCAACGGACTAAAACCTGAAATTTCTGAAGAGGTGAAACTATTCTGCTCAACAGGATTATCACGATTGAAAGAGATGGCCCAACGGATTGAGAACAAAAACCTAGCCGTGTGTACTGGACGGAGCTCTCCGTCAATGGGGTTCTCAAAGCAAATCGATTGGAGTACCCACAAAAACGAAGGGAGTGGGGAGAATCTGACTTCTGCAGCAGGCACGAACCCTGAACCAGCTCAACGAATGAGCCTTAAAGAGATACAAGACAAAAAAGCAAAGGGGATTTGTTTCTGGTGCGATGCAAAGTGGCATCCAGGTCATCGTTGTCAAGGGAAAAAACTACAGATACTTCTAGTCAATGATGAGCAAGAAGGAGAGGACATTGAAGAAGGCAAAAATCACAGAGAGACAGTGGAGCTATCGCTCAACTCCATTACTGGAAACGCTTCTAAACGAACGATGCGTCTGAAGGGTTACTTGGAAAAACGTGAAGTAGAGATTCTGATCGACAGTGGAGCCACAGACAATTTCATCTCTAGACAGTTGGTGGATGAGCTACAACTTAACATGGATAAAACTCGAAACTTTGATGTATCAGTGGGAGATGGTCATGTTCTGGCTAGCCCGGGAAAGTGCAGGCAAGTATGTTTAGAGGTTCAAGGGATCATGATCAAAGAGGATTTCGTGGCATTCGACTTGGGCAACACAGATTTGATCCTTGGATATAAATGGCTGGAAAAGTTAGGAGAAACAAGGATAGATTGGAAGATGCACACATTACGATTCAAGAGTGGAGATCAATGGGCAATCTTGAATGGTGATCCTCGTTTGCATAAGTCGCAAATATCATTGAACGTAATGACATGTACAACTAGGACAGAAAGAAAAGAGATCTCGGTAGAACTGATAGGCAACATGGTGTTGCAAGTCTCATCACTCAGCATTCAAGGAATTCGAGGCCAGGAGAGCAGCAAGGAGTTTGGGGCCTTGGCGACATGGGCAGAGTTACCGGAGTGCAACCAGACTTGGGAATCAGGTGGAACGATTCATCAACTTTTTCCCGAATTTCACCTTGAGGACAAGGTGAAAGTGTGGGAGGGGAGTATTGATAGACCCAACCACTTGCTTGAAAGCAAATGCATTCGTAAGAAGAGAAAAATGCTTGAGACACTTCAAAGAATGGAGACACGAAGCTCAACAACAGATTCAGTGGAATCAAATAAAAAGGAAAGTGGCTAGAAATATGAACGTGGACAAAGGTTTTATCTATTTTACTTATATTGCTTTTGGTAGTTTTCCAATATTATTATATTTTCCTATTGGTGTTGCTTAACGTACAAGGTTCTTCCTATATATAAAGGGACCTCTAGCTTTCATAATGATTATCAAATAAAAGATCAATAAATTAAGGAGTTCTTTCGGTTTCTCGAATTACCGGAGTCGGAGTTTAGTTAGCTTTCTCGAATAAGCTAGCAACTTGATAGATTATCCTAGTGGTGTCTATCAGGTTACTCTACTCCTAGTATACCCAGCTTCCACATGGATACCCACTTACAGCCAATAACATTTCTCCCCTTTGGTCTTTTAACTAACCTCGAAGTTTTTTTGTTTTCAAGAAAACTCTTCTCTTCTTTCTTACCCCTGTTAGGGTATTTTTGTATTAGTGATTTGTTCTTAGCTCTACATAATTATAGGAGGAATGAAAAAACTCATTGTGTTGATTTCTCCTGATCTAGTCGTTGATAAACCAAGAGATCATGCCATTAGACTAATGCCATATGAGCATCGGCCAGTATATGTCATTAATGTCTTCATAGCATCATGGTAAATGGATCGTAAGGCAAGAGCCACCTATCTATAGTAATGACCGGACTGTGTTCCTGTTCCAGTTGATGGTTCCCGCTTCCAAAGGTGTCTTATGGCTCTGAGGCGTGTCACCATGGAAGGTGTTTGGAGTTATAGCTACATACTTCAGTGGGGATTTCCAACATACCATTCAATGGGGGATCAAGCCATTCTTATATCATCTAATTGATGGCACGTAGACTAGGTAGGCACCTAGACTTGTTGGCCAGTGGCCTTGGGAGAACGTGGCCCTGTAGTTGATATGAGTCATCTTGTCTAGAGGGCGCATGGCCGGACCAGATGGTAGGTTAGACAGTATGCTTTGGTGAGCATGGTGTGTTCCTGCCTAATCCCAAGAGATCTTCGCCTAACCCAATAAGTAGAGTTGTAAACATGCTGCAGTGAGCATACAATTGGGTCTGGTTGATAGTTATCGCAGGAATTTTCTTGTCATAGGAATGTCGATGGAAATGGTCTTCTAGGTATAAATTCCATTGTTTCGAATTGAGCAGTTTGACCCAATGGACGAGTTGGGATATTTTCTTATGGTTAGGAACCCCATATTTATAGTAGAGGCCATGCCTCTCTAAGAATTATGAAATATTCACTATATCCTCAGATATTATAATATTTATGTTTTTCTTGATGATAGCCATAGATATTAGAATACTTCCACTTTTCCTTTGATTTTTGGAGATTCCACCATATCTTGAGATATGTGAATTTTTATATTTATATGGAAGTTTTCCACTTTACTCGAAATAATGTGGAATCTTCTGATTCAAAATCCGAAACCTGGAAGCTGGAACTCGAAACAAAGAGATTGGCATCTTGCTCTAACCTGGAGGCTGAATTTACTTTCCCCAATAGATTGTCCCTTATTTTCTGGTTTCATGTTTGAAAGCGGGAAATAACATGATTTTCTTCATAGGACTTCCTGAGGCGCCCCATGGCCGCAAGTTCCTTGTTGAATTGGGAGTACTATGTCGACTCGTCTACTAAACTTGATGTTAAACCACAAGCCATTGAACTGACTTTCTGATAGTGTTTCAATGTACGTCACATGTTCTTAAAGGTTACATAGCATAGTTGGAGATGTGTAACTTGGAGAATGAATGAGAATTCCTGCTATGTTAGAGGCCCATGGACTGGATCAGGTTGCAAATTTGCCAGTATGCCCCATGGGCATGAATTCATGGCCTGAACCAATGTTTATATAATAACATGCATGAATCAGTGATCTTGTGTTTCGTCTGGGCGACGATGATCGTGTGGAACCGGTTGTGATTATTTTAATGATAAAACTCCGTGTGGTTGTATTTTGGACTTTGAAAGCGGGAAAAACATGATTTTCTTCATAGGAATTCCTTAGGCGCCCCATGGCCGCAAGTTCCTTGTTGAATTGGGAGTAAGATGTCGACTCATCTACTAAACATGATGTTAAAACACGAGCCATTGAACTGACTTTCTGATAGTCTTTCAATGTACGTCACATCGTTTCAAAGGTTAAATAGCCTAGTTGGAGATGTGTAACTTGGAGAATGAATGAGAATTCCTGCTATGTTATAGGCCCTATGGCCTGGATCAGGTTGCAAGTTTGTCGGTATGCCCCATTGGCATGATTTCGTGGCCTGAACCAATGTTGATATAATAACATGCATATGTTTGGTCTGGGCGACGATGATCAGGTGGAACCGGTTGTGATCATTTCAATGATAAAAGTCCTTGTGGTTGTATTTTGAATTCTGATGGCCTGCACATGGGCATCCTAATCTTGGAGTAGGTGAGGCAGTTTCTTAGTGGGAGATGTATATGGTCTGAAGACTTGTGATGCGTTCTTTTTTTATGAAGGTAACTAGATTGCGAGTGGAACCCCTGTTTTAGCTAGTTGAGGGGTTGTGCATAAGTAGATTATTAAGCAAACCAACCTGTAGAAGCAAGTGATGCTCGAATGCATGAATACTTTTTTGTGTTGGATCAAACCAGGTTTCTGAGACTCTATTCTCCAGCTTTTTAAATTTGAGACGTTGCCACTATGATGAGGATTAGTCAGACTTGGCCGAGAGTTTGATGGTGAGACTGGAAACACGTACTAGAGGACGATGCCTATTTCTGCTGCTCGAGTTGCTCCTGTTTCTGCCCCTGCTGCTCTTGCATCTAATTGATGAGGATGACTTCTACCTCTTTTTCCCATAATTTTCCATGTTAAAGACTTTCTATGTTGGTGTTGGCCTTGGTGTGCCATAGATACACTCGGATTTACTCAAAATCATGACTTCAACATGCATTTCTTGACAATTCTTTGCCTCTATGAATCGAGTGGAGGAGTAGAGGTCAAGACCGATGATCTACGAGAAGGATAATCTTGGCGAGTCTAAGAAACATGAGGATTGATATACAATGGATTTTACCAGTTTTTGCCTTGTATAAGTCCTATTTAGAGTCTTCACATTATGTTTGGAGTCTATTTTAGAGTCTTTTTTAGTCTAGGTATTTTTCAAGCATTGTGGAGATCATAGAGCCATTGGAGCGTAAAGATGGAAAAACTCGTAGTCGTTCAAGAAGTTAGAGTCGAGATATAGAAGGAGTGCCAATTAATACTAACATATATGTATCTAGACACCGGTGCGAGACAAGCCAATTTTATTTCTAGAATCGGGCTTGGGACAGAAGTTTCCACAAATTACAAGATTGTCCCTGGCTGACTTTTAAACCTATATTTATAGTTTTGCAGCCATATTTTAAGCATATTAACTTTTAGAAAAAGAGAAGAAAGCTTGTATTATTCTTATGGTTTTTGGAGAGAAGATTGCAAGACTCCTTCAGAGTTGTGATTGGAACTCCATTTTTCTATCTCTACTTATTAATGCAATTCATTCAGTTTATCTTTATGTTCTGCTTAAGTATGTCTGAGTAGATTACTTGTTAAGTTTAGTTTTTTTCTAGGGTTTTGATGAACTTATAAAATATAAAACTGTTAAGGTGATTTTCTTGGATCATTCATAGGATTGAACTTATTGCTTATATTCTAGATTAGCTACCTAGAAACGTAAACATAGGTTAATTGAGAACCGCGAGAGTGGGTTCAACGCTTAAAACTAATCCTTCTGTGTTATGTTAATAAGTGTGTGCGATAGCTGGTTTAAATAACTTAGTAAGTAAACATATCAAATTGGATCTTAACGCTTGTCTAAAAGAAGTATCGATTGACACTCTGTTGTATCGATTGACACGCTTCCTAAATTCCCATTCCAGAGTTGGAATCAAATGATTTCGACATATGATTAGTAATTGCATGTGAGATCTGTATTGCTTGCTTATTGGATTTGAGTTCTAAGACGGTTCTTATTTACACCATTCGCATCTATAGAGTTGAGTTTAGATAGCCTGCACAAACCCTAATTCTAACACTTTCTCTACCTTGTTAGACAACCAATTTATTGCTTTGTTTATTACTTTTAATATTCTTTCCTAGGTTAATCTTGATATCTATAGTTTATTGTGTGCCCACCCTCTTTGTGGATTCGATCCCTAGGTACTACAATTGATATCTTATTTGAGAGAGTTGTTCTAGGGTAATTTGAACTACAGCACATTTGACGCCATTTCCGGGGAGCATTGGATTCGGCAGTAGACTTAGTGGATATATTTATTCTAGGCTTTTATTTTTATTTTTTGTTGTTACTTATAAAATTTGTTCTCTTGTGTCTTTCAGGTGCATGCCCAGTAGTATCAGAAACAAAAAGGAAGCTAATCTTTTGGAATACTCGGATCCTGCACAACTTGAATTCACCATTCGCAAAGAGAAGAGAACATCAACAGTTGACACATCTATATCTTTAATTACACCCCACGTGAGCAAGCAGCGATTGACTCTTCTGAAGCATCAAGCTACACCAACCTGGAAACGAGAAACATGGCTGCAACTCTTGTACTAATTCAAGATGAGAAAAGAGACCTGCATTACCTTGAGGTTCATCTACGTAATGCACTAGGTCAGCGACTAGATGATCAGGGGGCTGTAATCCCTGAACCAGAAGCATATGTTCTAGAAGTTGCTAAGCTGAGAACGCTGCAGCCATTTATGAGGCTGCAACTACTGAGAATGCTTTGGCTGTTCGATCAAGAACGTTGGCTGACTACAACCGTCCAAATAAGTACTACGCCAATAGATCTGCAATTTATCTCTATGCCTTCAGAGGAATGATGCAGGATCTGAAGACTTGGGAACAGAATCTTCATGTTTACTCAAAGGCCAACAGAGTCTTTCAAGAGCTCCTAGGTTAGATTAAAATCATACCAGAGAGATTGTCCACACCATGGGTTTAATGAGGTACATATTCTAGGTACTTTTTTCAGGGGTCTCGTGAAACACCCCAACCCGGAAATCTTTGCGAAGTCGTAAGATACATTCTAAGTAAAAATAATTTGGAAATCTTTCATTAAGTAAAATAAGTAAATACAATAGTTTTAATAATAAATCCGAGTCAATATATCATAATCGTATGAAATAAGGTTCGTAGAAATTCTCATGAAAATCCCATAACAATCCCAAATATTGAATAACCCGTCCCGATGGTCTTCATCGTCCCACGCTCCGGTCCAAACAACTACTCGTCACCTGCATCACAAAAGGAGGCATGAGCATACAAAAGTACTCCGTCCCGATGGTCTTCATCGTCCCGCGCTCCGGTCCAAACAACTACTCGTCACCTGCATCACAAAAGGAGGCATGAGCATACAAAAGTACTCAGTGAGGACGCTCAATACTGCCCACTACAGTCCAATAATTAATCAATCAACTTCCCCATTCCAACTTAGCAGTCTCATTCTATCAACTTAGTATTCGATTTTCCATCATTTCTTACTTAACCATTTTTTTCCTATTACTTATCCATTTTCATGCATGCAAACAAACAACCTAACATCCAGTTCTATCATTCCTTTACTTTAACATTTCCTAACATTCCGACCCGAAGGTCCATAAGACTTTGGCCGAAGCCAACCTATGGCCGTAACCGTAACTGCGGCCGTAGCCGTACCTGCGGCCGTAGCCGTACCTGTGGCCGAAGCCAAGCCTGCGACCCGTCGGTCCATTAGGGCCGTAGCTAAAACCTGCGGCTGAAGCCAACCTACGACCCAAAGGTCCATAATGGCCGAAGCCCAAAACATACTTTCCTTAACTTACTCACGTTCTTCTAATCCCATACTTTCCTAAAATTACTTCAATTCTCAATCCGTTTCTATAACATTGCCCATTTAACATTTCAATTTTTATCGAATCAAATCTAAGTGTTTCACATAAACATCTCAATTTAACATAACATCATTTCACGCAATCTAACCTGAAAATATCTTATGAACGTATGAATGTTCTTCGGTCCTGGAGAACTATCTCGAAGAACGAAGAACGAACTTTCCATAAACAATTTCCATCATACAATTTTCTTAAGAACATTATGAACAAACTTACCATAAACGAATTCTATCCAAGAACAATTCGATCCCAAGGAATCAAACTAGGCAAAACAATCTTTATTGGACTGTCACCAATAACATCCTCACCTGAATTGATCTTAAAAGATCGAAGACTCTGAACTTAGCTGCGTTTTCCGGTGAAGGTTCCTACGGTCCTCCTTGCTGGATCCTCTTTTTTCCCAACTATCTCTCTAGAACTGCGTTATTGCTCTGACCTCTCTCTAGTAATCTCTTTTAGTTGTGTCCAAAACTTAGAGCTGGAGGTCCCTATTATAATACCCTTGGACTTGCTCACCAAGCCGAGAATTAAGTGCAGTTTCCTTAATCGGCTTGGTCAAAACTTGCCCTTAAAGGCTTGACTGATCCACAATTATTTCCTTATATGACTCCCGCCAACCTGATTTCCTTACGTATAATCCCGTCAGTAATGACTAGTCAACTTGCCTTACTTGGAACCCGCATTCTCGAAGGACCGAACTATCCTTAATTGGCTCCACGGTCCCTTGATACCTTGCTTATACTCCGATTATTTTATGATTAGTTATCGCCATTTAGTCTTATTTAATAATACTTAGTTAGCCAGGATAATACGATGCTTAGAGAAAATTGAATTCTTATTCCATTTCTGACGAATAAAAGTGTTCCAACACTTTAGAAATATTTTGCTCTCTTACAAGGCAACCTCTCCACGATCTTAATCTTTAAAAATAAAAATACTTCGGGAACGGGTCGTTACATCCCGCCTTGTTTTATCAGATGGCTTTAGACATACCTAGTGAGGGAAATTTCAGTACTATGAATCCAGAAGAAGCTGTGTGACTTATTGAGAACTTGGCATCTAGCAATAGTACAAAAAACACTGATTATGAGAGGAAAAAATCGGTTGAGAGTTTGGATAAGGAGAAAATTTCTGAGGTTAAGGAAAAGCTGGAAAGTGTTCATAAACTACTCAGGAAATAGGTTATTTTCGCATAATATTGGATTCTGTAGATGTAAACAGTGACAGAGGCGACGAACATGATGTGAACTATGTAGGTGGTACTGGTTTTCAGAGTCAGAGGTTTGGAAATCAGTGTGGCAACAGAAACTTCAATTGCACTGACGAAAGATGTAATTTTAGAAACAACCAAAACTCGCAGTACAAAAAACCTTTCAGAAACAACAATGTGGCTTCACAAGAAAGTTATGGAGACTCTTCCTACCAAAATCCTACTTCAGTAACTAAGGAGAGCCAACTGGAATCAATGATTGATAAGGTTGTTGAAGAACATCAAAAATTGGCTGTGGAGTTCAATAGGACGATTGATGATGTGTTTACCAATATGAATGACAAAATTGAAGCACTCAACACCCATGTGAAGAAGTTGAAGACTCAAGTGGTTTAGACTGGCGATGTTGTAAGAAGACATGAAGCCTTGATTAAAGAGAAAAGAGAGGTTTGACAGAAGCACCATTGAATTCCATCATTGATGATGGTTTTTGTCAAGTGGTGAAGCATGAGAAGTTCAAGTGGGGAACCTTCAAGTCGAAATTTCAATGTCGTTTGGGTGTAAGCGTTGTTGTCGATCAACACCACCAGAGCAGCGATCGACACCACATAAAGAATCTGTGGGTTCTTTTCATAGTTCAAGCATCGATCAATACTATGCAGACGTCGTTCGACACCCACCTATGATGTATCAAGTACAATTATCGAGCATCGATTGACACCGTCTGTATGTCTATCGACACCAATCTCATACACCAATGAAGCTGACCGTTGACATCAATCAAAAAACGAATTTTTGTCAGCGTCCTCCAGAATATGATGCGCTAGAGCCTTTTTTCTACCTATATGCTGCTTAGGGACAGGCTTCTATTGGGTGAAGAAAGAAGATCAAGGTTCCTAAGCATCAGAGGAGAAAGGATTCTAACAAAGAAATGGATAGTATCCTCAAGAGGGTACTAAGGATCCCAAAAGAAGTGCTATTGTATGAGGCCTATTACCAATACATGCTCTGGATGTTTTTCAGATATATCAGAGAGACAGAGAAGACATCAAACGATGGTTTTTGGGGACAAAATCGGTCCCGACGGAATCAATGTTTGGGTTACGAGTTACGTACCAAGTTTCGTCGCCCACGGGTGACGAGACGTCTCCTCTTTGTTGTCCTCTCCTTTGAGTCTTGATCGAACTGATCCTTATTTCGTCTCGCTCAGAGTTTCCATAGAAGTTTTGCGATAAAGCCTACTTACTTGATTTCCACAAAAGATATATGGAAAAGAAGATAAATGTCAAGTTTCCAATATAATCATGAAAGATCAAAAGGATAAGGAAGATTTCCGCGAAGAGATAGACTTGAATTGGGGGCAGAAAAGGAAAGACGACCGACCTTGGATGCATATATAAGAGAAGCCAAGGCAAGGAGCACAAAAACAATTTTTGAGAGCTCTTAGAAATTTTTGCACTTAGAAACATTAAGCATTGTTCTCGACATGCTTAGTTTTCTATATCCTGAACTCTGATACTAAACAAACTCAAAAAGGCAGTTTGGTCTCTTTTTCAAACTCTATAAACTGAACTACGTTTGGCTTAATCCACGAAAGGGGTACGTAGGCAGCCTTTTATAAGGTCTAGTCCGGAGTCAACAAAAACCTTTGTCTTATCTTTTTCGTCTTTTTTATCGAACCGCGAGTCAACTAGGTTTTAGGTTTTATGTGGCCACAACTAGGGAACTCTCTGACAGCTCTTGCGGCCGAAGCTTTAAAAATATTTTCTAATGATCGCAACTCTCTTTCGCGGATTCGAAATAAAGATCTTTTTTTTCTATAAATTTGTTTTGTTGTTTTCTTTCATATTTACCGAAGTTTATTTGGTCACTTGGTGTTGGCTCTCGCAGAGAATATGTACTTCAAGGAAAGTAAGGTATTCTTCACTTTGCTCTAAACACGGAAATCAACACTACGAATTTCGGTTCCCATAGTTTGGCGCAGAGCGGGGGGGGGGGGGGATTACTCTAACTCACGGCCATAAAACGCTTGATCAAAACGATGTCTGGAAATACAAAAGAATAAATTTCATCCCACAAAAACGCTGGAAAAAACAACTCCAGCAGTCACTGCTTCTATGGCCAACGCTTACGCAAATGCCCAGTACTCGAGAAAGTCAAAAACCTAGTCGCAACTTTTCACCACAAGAAGAGTACCGAAACGAGCTCGTGATTTCTTAGTATGAACATAAAGGGAAACGATAGAATGTATCAAACTCCGTAAAATTCGTCTCATTACCAAGTTGGAGAAATTTAAACGCCTTAGGGTTCGACCAAAAGATATTTTCCGAAATCTTTTTGGAAAGATAAAACTTGCTCTCCTCGAACCCACAGAGAAACCCTAGATTTCTCTCGGAAATAGAAGCACAGAAAATCGGGGTGCCAATTCCCCAGCACTGTACTTCTTCCGAATAAAACGAAGTTGATTTCTATAGAATCACTCGGAACCTAAACCGGCTGACAAAGGCTAAATAAAACAAAACAAATATTGTATCCCTCACTGCTAAATGTCTTCTGAAACATAAGATTTTGGAAAAATTCAAGTAATATAGTCAGCAAATTTCCGCTATTTGTCTACGAATCTTACTTCAGAAAAACTACTCAAAACTCCCTCGGATCAATCCTACAGAAACAAGAAAATTTCTTATAAAGTTTGATCGCGATAATTAAGTTCATCGCAGCTAGAGTTTCTGATACTAAGAAACTAAATTTGGGAACAGCCACAATACATGAATTTTTGAAAAAACATCTCTCGTACAACCAAACTCAAAAACATTTACGCGGAATAACTTTTGTAAAATTAAACTCGATAAGATTTTGAGGAATAAATTTCGTAAATTAAGCTTGAAAACTTTTTACAAAACATTTTTTTTCAAAATTAAACTTGTCCATATTTTACGAAAAATAATTCATAAAGTTAAACAAGACATTATTTTACGATACAGCTTTCATAGAGTAAATTTGAGAACATTTACGAAACTATTCTCATAAATAAAACTTGAAAAACAATTCAACAACCTTCCGTAAGTCAAAAACGATGATGCAAAAATACTCTCGGAGAAGGAAAGAGATGGAGTGAGAGCTGAGAAGTGAACTTATCCCATCAGCCTCACTGTCCTCACTGTCCGACCTCATCGCCCATGACCTTTCGCCAAAGCCTCATCACCCTACGAGTTCTCCTGATCGCGCTTGGATATTCCTAAAACGACAACAGGCTTTCGACAAGATACTTATTCGTTTTCGTAAAACCAACAATACGGAGATTGAATCCTAGATCGGAAAATATGGATTGACGAACCAAAACCGCAAGAAAGGCTTCAGCATAAACACGGTCAGGAAAGTAGAGAAATCAAGGAAGAAACAATATTCTTACTATCCGTAAGGGGTGGACAAACTGAGGAGAAGAAGGGTAAACGAGAAAGCAAAACGGAGCAGAGGAAAACCCTAATCTCCGAGAAAACTAAGGTATGTTTGACTTGGAAATTTTTGAAACCACATTTGGAACTTTTGTAGTGAAGTACGAAGAAATAAAAAAGCTTTAGAGATTACCGTAAACTTTAGGGAACTTAGAATCTAGGTGGACAGTCTGGTGAACTAAATCTAAGGTGATTTTGCCTATATCGATCCATTGTTTGTTAAATTTTCAGACCGATCTTGCATACCGATCTAAGCTCTCGCAAACTGAGAGACGACGCATTCAAGCCTACTCAGCTATCTTCCTAAAGAAAGAAAACTAGAGACATGAGCGTCGTCTTAAGACCGTCCCATTCCTAGCAATTTTCTTAAGCTTACATCCAAGTCGTCAACCTGAAAACAATCGAAGATCACAATCCTAACATCGTCTTTAAACCGACCCAGACTGTCAATCATCTCAACTTCAAATAAAAATGTACATAACCTATTAAAAAATCAGTTCAGGCGTTACCATTTGTCAATAAAAGGGGGGGGGGGGGGGGGGGGGGATGGAGTAGATACGTATACTATACTCGTATACTCCCATACTTGAATTTTTTTTTTCCCTCGGCATCAAGAAAACGCTTTCGACAAAGCAAAATCTTACGACATTAGGCAATCAAATGACCCATCAAAATCCTCCAAAAGGAAAATGACGAGCTAAGATTCGTCTAAATGCTAGCAGCATACCTAAACAGTCAAAAAATATACAAGAAATCTCCGAACATCAAAGCAATGCTCCCAGATTCTGTTGAACCAACGGAGTCACGGAAAAAATCAAAAAAAAAATTTTGTGACAAAGAAAAATCGAGAATATAAGTAGCAGCGAGCACAACAAAGGGAACTCTTTCTCCGTTCTCGTGGACTAGATCTACTGCTGGCTGACCGATTCGTTCTGCTCAAGAAATGAATATGTCATGATAATTCCTCTTTAAAACCCACAAAACGTTCTGCGACTACATCATAACGAAATAAACTTCAGTAAAACTCCATGAGTGACTCGAAGCAACTTTCACCAAAGATAGAAATCAAAGTGGAAACGTTTCTCATAAAATCTGCGGAAACATCACTACTTTGACATCTCTATACATATCGTTAATTTACTATCTTCATAAAACAGGTCACCCATTACATTCGTATAGCTAAAGCATTTTATACAAAACAGTCTGGGAAAAAAATATCTGTATCATGCACAATGAATTCGCAATATAAAAACGCAAATGGGGAAAACTTAATCATCGGTAGAAAACATCACAACTAATTTGTAAGAAACACTCTCCATTTACTTTTATGAGACACCCTTCTTGTAAAACTTACACGAAAAATCCTTCTTATAGTCTGATCAAGTCAGAAACAACTTTCGAAAATAAACATGCAAGGATTTACAAAGAAGTTTTGCATAGACAAAATGAATCTGTATGATCCAACTATGGACATACAGTCTAAACTTTATCTTTTGGCACTACGATCTAACAGATCTCTTCCTTTAACCCTGCGGTTCGGTAGCTTCTGCCTTTCACTTCCTCGGTTACATCCAAGCAGGAAATCATCCGGAAACTGACTCCGCACGGGTCCTGTATTAAGCGTCTTAGGCTTAGTCTTCCTCAGACAAAAAGGAAACAATTTTCATACTACTAAAGGAAACAATATACAAAACATTCATGGTATAACTGAAACCTAAAGTGGAAAATCGTTTTGTACAACCATTGGCCATCTTAGCACTAAAAAAACCGGCATAGTTGGCCTATCAATCTTGACAAACGCGCTTTGGCCCTCAGCCAATTACGCCCTCCCATAGAAGTCCGAATAAGAATTCGGCATCCCCTTTAAAGAAAATTCTAAACTAACATGACCTTAATGTTAACATGAAAGTGCCATTGTCTAATCCTTGACATAAAACGTCATTGGCTATTCAGCCAAAAACAACCTTTAAGCCAAGCCAAAACATTCGAGCAACCACCTCTCCATCCAATCAGTTAATGACGATTCGTCTAATAATGCCAAGTGATGATTAAACAAATAATTTTCGTATAACCCAGAATCAGAAAACATACAATAAATTCTTTTTAACTAAAAAGACTAAGTCCTAGCAAAAAAACGGTTAACGGAATTTTTGAATTTGTCAATAATTGACCAAGTTTTATATGTTTTACAATTCACTTTAAGCCCACAACATTTTACCCGTAAAACACGGCATATAAGGAAACACTCGTAACAAAGCTCCTAACGCTATACTAAACATCCTTAAAATACACAAAGTAAGTCTTGGAAGGCCAAACCTTCACAAAGCACAATGCAGCAAGAAACTTCTTCCAAGAGACAAATTTACGCAACCCCTTGGTCTTAATTCCTCTATCACAAATAAAAATATATTAACATTTAAACAGGAACGACATTTTTGGTTGTGAAACATCTGCAAACAAACCAAACCGTTTCTCGCAGTAAGGTTAAAACAAAATCATTGAGACACCGAAAAAATATCTCTAAACCCCCACAAAGGAAATGCGGGCATACGAAAGAAAACGTCTATAGGAAAATGGTTTTGGTTATTTTGCTAAATAAACAACCTTCGGCTGCGAAATCTCCGCAAACAAACAGAAGTATTCACTGGCCACAAGGTCAAACGAGACCTTCACGTCAAAAGCGAAAAACTTCTCTAACACTTTCTCATAACATAAAAAATTTCTCAAAGAAAATGCAGTCTTTAGTGCCCTAAGACGTCGCAAACACTCGAAGAACCAGATTTCGACGTAAAATATTTTCTTAGATTAAATTTCTGTCTCGGAAACTCAAACAGTCAAACACACATCCTTCGCGAAGGCTCAAACTCAAATGGTAACACTTACTGATATAGCCTATTTATTACCATTTTTAGGCCATGTAATGGACTCCATTTAGGGTTTATTATGTATGTCTAGGATATGTTTTAAGGTCTTTATAGGTCTAGGTACGTTTTGGAGATATATGGAGATACTTGGAGCTTTTGGGAGTATATAGAGGATTATAATCCATAGCTGATCTTTGAGAAAGTCAAAGTACAAGACAGCCATCGATCGACGACACTATCCTGACATTGACCGATGTTACATAAAAAAGATCAATCGATGTTGACCACTTGCCATCGATCGATGATAAATTTACAGACAGTCGATTTCAAGCCCAAGTTAGAGACAAGACACAAGATTACAAGTTTACCCCTGGACGAGTTTTGACCTAGATTTTAGAGTTTTTATATTTGTCCTTTATGTATGAGAAAAAACAAAGGGGGGGGGGGACACAATATAATAGAGTAGACAATATTCTTACGGAGATTTGTATTGAATCCAATGTTTTATCTATGCATTATATTTAGATTATTATTCTTACTTTGATTATGTCTGAGTAGTTATCAACTAGATTTAGAGTTTATTATTGGCACTGATGGATTAGCCAAACAATTAAATTGTTAGGGTTATTATTAGATCTATTAATTGAATTGTGTTTATTGCTTGTGTTCTAGAGTAGCTAATTAGAACCCTGATAATAGGATAGTTAGGCGCAAGCGAGAGCATGGTCCACTACCGGAATTCATTATGTTGATATAGATTGCTAGAAACAAACTAGAGTTGATGTAGTTAATCTAGTTAACTTATTGAATTAGGTCATAAAGCTTGACTCAAGAAACCATCGATCGACGCAAGATCATTGCCATCGATCGACAGTCATTCTGTGTCAACAAGCAAGAGCTGAGACATTGGACATAGTCAATAGATTAGACTCGCAGCGAGTGCTGGTGTCTGTTACATTAGACATCAAGTTCCATAATTAAATACCCTTAACTTCTATCTTCCATAATCCACTTCTCTGAAACCCTAGCTCTAGCATATTTACATTTACATCCACTTAGTTTATTAGCATATTTCCATATTTACTTTTTTAACATATTAGTTCCATATTTACATTATTAGCATATTTTCATATTGCATCTACACTCTCTAAAAATAAACATTTCCTTAGATTGATTACTTGTTACCAATATATATATAATCACCTAGCTTAACTTTATGAATAAGAAATCAATTGTGTGCCTTTGTTCTCTGTGGATAAGATCCCTAAGTACTACACATGATCTCTCTTGGCGAGAGTATTATTTTGTGTGTTTGTCTTAAGGGTTAATTTGATAGTTGATTGTTTCGGATATTTATATCCTGCTAGAACAGTAAACAACACACATGTGAAATTTGGCGCCGTTGCCGGGGAATGTTGATCACCATCAGATTCAATTTCTACGGTTTAGTCTAGGTTTGTTTTACTTTCAAGTTACTGATTTTTTTTTTCCTTTGTCTTTCAGGTGCATGCAAAAGAGTACCAGGAGCAATAAAGGACAATAATTACTATTCTCAGACCCGCAGAAACTCGATTGATGGCATACCTTCAGCATTGACCGACACTTCTATACGAATAGCATCGACTGGCATCAGAACTCTAGCATATACCAACATTGATCACTTAGCATCGATCAACAATATCTCATCCTCATTGACCGACGACATCAGACGAGTTCAGATGGTTGAGCCTATAATTGTGGTTCAAAATGAGAATGGAGACTTGCATGACCTCAACGGTCATCTGCGTAATACAGCAGGTCAAAATATAGACGATAAGGGGGCTGTAATCCCTGATAAAGAAGCAGAAGCAGACGCTGAAATAGCTCAACCTGAAGCTAAAGCCCAAGCTGATATAGGCATGGAGATTTTGAGACCAATCAGAAGACCATGGGTCAAATTTATGTTTGACAAAGTAGTGGAGGGACAGCAGAGGATGACTGTGGACTTCAATAAGGAGTTAGATTTCTTGTACCTCCACCTAAACACAAATGTCGAAGATCTCGACACCCGTGTGGGGAAGCTGGAAAGTCAAGTGACTCAAGCAAGTGAAGTCCTTAACAAATATGAGGCTATTGTTAGGGAATCTGAACTTAAACATCACGTCAATGTTGTGATTGATGATGATTTCTAGGTAGAAGTCAAGAGAGAAAAGCCTCAGGAGAAAGAGTTCCATATAGGAAAATCAATTTCGTTTGGCAACCCACACATGCATCGATCGACACAAGTTACTAAGAATCGATCAACGGTTCCTGTTGACTTGACAGAATCGGGAATAGCTTCACGCGTCGTTCGATGCAGAGATCGTACAATCAACCGATGGTACCCAGTGACAAACGAGTTCAGCAACAAGGGGTCACAAATAAGACAACTCCAGAGCAGAAGATGAATGCATCAGAGCCTATGATGGTTGATAAGGCTACCAAGAGTCATCCTAGGAAAAAGCCAAGAACTATTCTGAAGAAGAAAAGTGATTCCGGGAAGTTTGTAGTACCATGTCTGCTCAAAGGCCACGAGTTTCCCAACGCCCTTTGTGACACTGGATCATCAGTGAACATCATACCCATAGAAATGGCAGAGAAATTGAACGTGAGAATCGAACCTTCCAGAGACTCTTTCATTTTTGTGGATTGCTCTAGAGTCGATCCAGGGGGATTAGCAGGGATGTCCCACTACAAATTCAGGACGTTTTAGTCCCAATAGACTTCCATGTAATGGACATACAGATCAACTGGAACTCCTCTTTGTTACTTGGAAGAGATTTCATGGCCACCGTAAGAGCCATTTGTGACATGAAGACAAACATGTTGTGCCTTTCCCTGATAGATCATAATGTGTATTATGAGAATCATAAGAATAAGCATACCCTCACAGAATTTTGCAATGATGCAGTACTTATGGCCACATGTTTCTGCAATTACGAGTTTGATGAGGAATCAAAAGAAGGAGCATCGATTGACACTCAGCCCAACCCATCGATCGACAGCCATACCGTTCAACAATTGATTGACACCCACCCTATCGCATCGATCGATCTAGCACACATCCACCATGGCGATTTCAGTTACAACACAGCCTATCTCGAGTACGACGAAGATTACAGAGAGGAAGAAACAATTGAATACCGAGGTATTGCTTTGGAAGGAGCTGGAATTTTCCATGTTTCCCCTCGACTTGAGAATTTCACATCGATCGACGGACGCCATACACTGTCGATCGATACTGAGGATGAAACAGAGACCAAACGATTTTCATCTGCAGTCTGCAGAACGCGAAAGAGAATATGGTTATTTACAACCAGATGAGTTTGGTAATATGTGGGATCTAGATGGTTATGCCAGAGCAATGGACGGCTGAAATCTACATGTCACGAAAGACGATGTGGCAGATATACTTGCAATGGCTAATGGCGCTGGAAACCTTTTCATCCACCGGTCTGATCACCGAGCATCAATCGACGTTCCACAGACGACATCGATCGATGCTAGGCCGGCGTACCAGGGTTACTATGGAGATTATACCTGGGTAATGAACGCGAGGGTAGGCAATCCAGAATCAATCCTCAACATATCTTAGCCATCCAACGACATCAAACGAAGACTTGAACAATTAATTGAAGCAGAAGATACAAAAGATGATTATCTCAGACCAGACGAGTTTGGAATTTTCAGAGATATAAAAGGACGTGCACGATATTTTTACGGGAGGATTCTCAACCTACGTAAGGAAGATGTAGCAGATGCCCTTGTTATGGCTAATGGATCAAAAAAATTATTTGGACAACAACAACAACCATCGATCGACGTGTAGCTACCATTATCGATCGACATCAAGGAGGAGAAGCACGAGCCTAACCAGTACCAAACATCAATCAAAAACAACAAGCACACATCGATCAACACCACTATTCCAGGAGCCCACGAGTTCTGTACATCTAACCCCTTCACTACAGAAACTTTGGGACCGGTCAGATGGATAAATCCCCTACTGATAGACGGTCAGGTAGAGTATGGACATAGAGCTTTCGATGCTGATGGGAGAAGGATTTTATTTTGGGAAAATCAAGATGAGTATGGCATATACAGAGATGAGAATGGCAATGAACGCGCTATAGTCAGACGAATTGTGAATGTGCAAGAGGAAGATATCAGAGCAGTTCTAGAGAGAGGTACTATGTTTAAGTCCAGCTACATATGTTTACCTGAACATGCAGCAAAGATTGCTATGTCCCAGAAGAAGCAAGAAACATATAACAGGGAACAGATTGATGATCTTTTGAATGGGATCTACAACACTCAAGAGATGTCATTAGAAGATTCTTAAAGGAGGCTTGATGATGTCTATTATCCTATAGACAAATGCTTCACCGGTCTGATTACACGCATGGGTAAGATGCAGCAAGATTCGGATATTATTCAAAGACAGCATGAGTGTGGATACAACATAGTGACATCGATCGATGGCGACATCGCACCATCGCTCGATGCTAAGTCTGAAAGCCAGATGCACGCAGCAGAAACACAATTGGAAGACAGGTTCAATGAGATTGTTTTCTCTCAGAGCATAATGAAGGAAGATATTTCTCAACAATTGGAGGATATATAAGAGACTACAACTCCCAGACTTAGAATGCTACAGGGTAATACTGAGAATCTACAAAGGAGAATGCATTCAGTGGAGTTACTAAGGAGATCATAAATAATGAGAAAGCCAAACGAGATGAAGCAATGAGAAACTTCATTGGTACATGGTTTCAGAAGAGCAAAGAAGATGTAGACAATTGTTTTCCAAGTGTTGATCCACCTCCATTCTAGTCAGAAAGTTCAAAACGTCGAGCTTAATACTATAACCAAGCGATAGGTTTTTACTTAGTTTTTTACCTATACTATTTATTTATTTTGAGTTTTATTTTATTTCTACAGACTACTTAAATTACCATTGATTGACACCATAGAGGCACCATCGGTCGACACTTGATTGCGATAATCAATCGACCAAACCTGCCTATCATCGATTGACACCCTCTAACAGAGAGAGATATCGAGTTCTATACTTAAGCTATTTAGTTATGATTTAATTTTTCCTAACCAATCCGGAGCGGATAACACTGGGGACAGTGTAATTTAAGTCTGGATGGAGGTTCGCTAATGCTATTTTATTGTTTTGAGTCTTATTTACTATCTATATAAGTTTTTTTTCCAAAAAAAAAAACTTTTATTGAGTCAAGAAGGAGACTATGATCAAGATATATTATTGACTAACCACACTTTAGCACCATTCTTAGAAAGTTGTTTGATCAGATTGCTAGAGATACCAAAGTGGATCATCCTGCCACTATATCACACTTGCTTAGAAAGTTTGAAGGAATCGAAGCTGATTTCCAACACTAATCCTGGCATTATTTGCTTGCTTTGGGATTTGGTATACACTGGATCGGATTCCTTCTGTAAGTCTGGAAGGTAAAAGTTTGTGTGATTCCGATTCCCCTCTCTCTTCCCTTCAGACTTTTTTTTTAAAAAAAGGAGTCGAACATGAATTGATGGCTACAACCATTAAAGCTTGATTCATATGATCCTAGAAAGAGATAAAGGTCGAAAAGAAGTGAACAGGATCTGGTGGCAATAACTATTAGGGCTTGATTCATGGAAGCCTATCCAAATATCTCAGTCAATTAAAAAAAATTAAATGATACCCTCAAAAGAAGTGAGACATTGACTAAGAAGAAGTGAGAAGAGAGAGAGGAAAGGAATCAGAGAAGACTACATGTGTGTTCAGATACTTGCAGAGGTAAGAGTCCACGTATCCTTTGATCGATACTCCCAAGGTAAAGCCTTCACTTTTATTTTATGCAAAGAAATGAAATTAGTAGAGGGGCGAGTCAGAGTAGTATTCACTAAGTTGTTGGTAAAATGGATTTGGTTGCTATACTAGGATAGGGTATATAAAGTTCTCTGTGATTGACCTACTAGGATGTGGCTGCAATAAAGTAAGGTGACAGGTATACATAGATATTATGTAAGTCTTCGCTTTTCAAAATCTTTTTCGCAAGCTTGTTTGCTTGAGGACAAGCAAAAGGTTAAGTATGTGGGAGTTGATATTGCCTATTTATTACCGGTTTTTGGTCATGTTATGGACTCCATTTAGGGTCTATTATGTGTGTTTAGGCTATTTTTAAAGTCTTTACAGGTTCATGTATGATTTCGAGATATATGGAGATACTTGGAGCTTTTGGAGCATTTAGAGGATTATAATCCATAGCTGATCTTTGAGAGAGTCGAAGTACAAGACAACTGTCGATCGACAGCACTATCATGACATCGGCCGATGTTACATGACCAAGATGGATTGATGTTGACCACTTTCCGTCGATCGATGATCAATTCACAGACAGCTGATTTCAAGCCCAAGTTAGACACAAGACACCAGATTACAAGTTTACCCCTAGACAAGTTTTGACCTAGATTTTAGGGGTTTTATATTTATACTTTATGTATGAGAAGAGAAGAAAGGGGGAATACAATATAATAGAGTAGACAATATTGTTAGGGAGATTTTTATTGAATCCAAATTTTTTATCTATGCATTATATTCAGATTATTATTCTTACTTTTATTATGTCTTAGTAGTTATCAACTAGATTTAAGGTTTATTATTGGCACTGCCAAACAATAGAACTGTTAGGGTTATTATTAGATCTTTTAATAGAATTGTGTTTATTGGTTGTGTTCTAGAGTAGCTAACTAGAACCCTTCAGCTACTGTAGGAGCTGTTTGCGAAATGCTGACGAATAAGTTTTGCCTGACACTGTTAATGAGATTGTTTTCTGTGACCTTGTTCGGGTATGTAGAGGGCACACGTCCTACATTTAGTTGGGTGATGACCCATAGTTCATGGCATCAGTTTATTCTGATTCTGGTTGTGAGAATAAAGATGACAATTAAGTGTCGATCGACAACCAGCCAGCATCGAATCGAAACCTATTCGATTTTGGAACAACTGGATGCTTCAGAACTAGAATCAGTTGCTTCTCCCGGAGGTATTCGACTTATACAGCCCCAACTATTCCTAGTACCAGACGAGGACGGAGTATACAGAGATCAAGATGGTCATGCAAGAGCTAATGATGGGAGAATCATAAATGTTTCAAAGGCTGATATGGCACACATTCTTAAAATGACTAAAAGTGTAGGAAGTTATTATCTGAACTTACCTCAGTAAGATGGACTATTGAAGCTGGACGGTCATGCGCCCTGTTATTGGAATCCACCATAATTTATCAGGAGAGATCATGTTGAAGACATGATAGCTGAAGTTGCTACAGCCCAAGATACGATGTTTGATTATTTTTGTAGAAGGTTGGATGATACTTACTACATGCTTAACAACAATGTTGGATGGATAAACAAATGTATGGAGGATCTGGAAACTCGAGTGGACCAGATTCGTGCTATAGTGGAAAGGGTAGAACAGCAAAGAACAAAAGGAGAAAAAACCATAAGAAGCTATGTGGGCACTTTGTTTCATATGAGCGAAGGAGGTGTTGAGACTTGTTTCCCAATTTGTTTTTTACCTTCAAATTAGTCCAAAGTGTCAAGTTAAGTATTATAAGCAAGCGCTTGACATGATGCAACCCATATAGTAAGTTTTAAGTTTGTTTTCAATTTCCTTTTTCACTAAATTTTGTATTCTTTTATTTAAGTAAAAAAATAATAAGATCCGAATAAGACGAGGACTATACCAGCATCGAATAACAACTGGCCAGTGTCAGTCGACACAACTGCAACAAGAGCATCGATCACCACTTAACTATGTCGATTACCACTCATATCAGATGGCAATTATAGTCTTTTTTCTTTGCCTGACTTAAACAACATTGTCTCCAGTGCTATACATTCTCATATTGGCAAGGAAATAAATAGGAATGTACAAATTTGGGGAGGTAGTTAGAACATTGTTTTTTCTTTTGAGTGTTGATTTATTCATTTTATAGTGTTAAAAAGGGGATGATGAAAACTACCTAACCACTATCTAGTACCATTCATTGAGGTTAGTATTTGTAGGGTGTACTGAATGGAAATACCAAAATGGATCGACCTGCCAGTAACATTCATGCTTGATGAGAATGTCTAAAGGAATAGAAGCTGACTTCCAACCTAATCAACTCTATTTACTTGTTTTGGGGCTTGCTATACACTGATCGGATTCCTCATACTAGTATGGAAGGTAAAATTCTTTGTGGTTCAGGTTCCCTTCTCTCTCTATGTCTCTCTCTCTCTCTCTCTCTCTCTCTCTCTCTCTCTCTCTCTCTCTCTCTCTCTCTTTGTCATTTAAAAAAAGAACAAAAAAAAATTTATATGATTTCCTGAGATGCATGTGAGATTTCGATTCGAATAAGTGAATAAACTAGGCAGAATGATGAAAAACAAGAGAGAGAGAGAGAGAGAGAGAGAGAGAGAGAGAGAGAGAGAGAGAGAGAGAGAGAGAGAGAGAGAGAGAGAGAGAGAGAGAGAGAGAGAGAGAGAGAGAGAGGGGAATATTTCACCTTGATTTGTTTTTCAGAACTGATTACATATATATACTACTTTCTTAAGGAGCCTCAAATTTAAATACTGAACATGTAGAGCACCTCATTTCCTAGAACAATAAATGCTAAACATGTAGAGATTCACCAATTTTCAGAACATCAACAGTTCCTAGAGCATGCATTAAATTATTTCTTCAGTTCAATATTCTCCCTCAAGTTTGAATACATGAACTCGTCAAGCTTGGAAACCATGAAAATCTCCCTCATTAAAATCTTTAGTAAGGAAAACACAGTGGAACAAAACCTTAGTAAGGGAAAAAGTGTGGAGATTTCATGATTAGGGGACTATGGCCGGGAACGATCAGTGAGTCCCAATTTTGAGTGAATGGCCTCAAACTTCTTCTGCTTTTCCGCTAGCGTGAACACATATGCAAGATGACCTTCACTCCTTGTATAACATGGAATGATTACTCTGAAAAATTATATGCCTTACTTTGTAACAATCAACCTCGATGTGTTTTGTTCTTTCATGAAAAACAGAATTATAAACAATGTAAATGGCATATTTCTTATTACAATGCATTGTGATAGGCGTGTTGGCTTCAATCCCTAAGTCCTTGAGAAGTCATCGATACAAGATCATTTTTAAACTTTCTCATTGCTCTATTCTCAGCTTCAACACTTGAACAAGATACAACTTTCTTTGTCTTGCTCTTCCAAGTAACAAGGTTGCGTCCAATGAATGTACAATACCATGCGGTTGATCTTTTATCCACTCTATCACCAGACCAATCAGCATCAGAATATAATACAATCTCAGTCCTCTTATTACATCCCATCCATACACCTTGGCCTGGAGATCCATTTAGATACCTCAAGATCTGTCCACCATGTTCCAATGATGCATCTTTTGAGCTTTCATATGTTGTCTTGCCTGATTTACAGCAATAAAAATGTCAAGTATAGTAATATTTAAATAGATCAGCTTACCAACCATGCTCCTATAGAGTTTGGGATCCTCAAATGGGTGGTTATCTTCAATTTCCCGCTTACGCAAGATTTTGTACTCATCTTCAAGTGGACATTTAGTTGACTTTCCTCCAAGTTTACCTCCATCTATCAATAAATCAAGTGTGTACTTTCTTTGAGAAATAAATAATCCTTCCTTAGATCTACAAATTTTAATCTCAAAAAAGTATTTTAGTTCACTCAAATCCTTGATATCAAAAATAGATTTAATAAAGTCTAGTAGATTGGATACTAACCTTGTTAATTAATATTATGATGATATCATCAACATAAACAAGAAAAAACAATAGTACCTGATGATGAAGAGAGAGTTAAGAGAGTGTGGTCGGGTTCAGACTTCCTAAACCTTTTTCATTGAGAGTTGTGCTCAACTTGTTATACCATGCTCTAGGAGATTGCTTGAGACCATAGATACCTTTCTTCAATCTTAACACATTCCCTGGTTTATTCAAATGCTCAAGACCATGAGGAGGATGCGTATATATAGACTTGATCTTCTAATTCACCTTGAAGAAAGGCATTATTCACATCCATTTTCCGTAGATCCCATTCAAGGTTGGTTGCAAGAGAAAGCACAATCTGAATTGTAAGAAGCTATGCCACATGATAAAAAGTATCCAAATAATTTTCTCCATAAGTTTGAGTAAAACCTCTTGCAACCAGTCTTGATTTGCATCTTTCAATCTTACCATTGCTCAGATACTTAATGGTGAAGATCCATCTTCTTCTTACAGCCTTCTTTCCTCTTGGCAAATAAGATTCATACCAAGTATCATTTATGACCATAGCATCTGATTCATCACCCACTGAGTCTCTCCGAACCTTATGTTCTATAGCTTCTTAAACGAATTTGGGATTTTCTCTTCATCCATACTGCTTATGTAGACTTCGTATTCAATGGGAAAAAGCGCAAGAGAACAAGTTTCTTAAGTAGGATGAGCCACAACATGAGAATTGTAGTAGACCCTTGTGTTAACCCAGTTTAAAGGATCCTTTTTTCAGTCTTGTGCTTCGTCTTAGAGGTTGAGGTTCACATTCTGGTTCATGAGCCTCTTCTTGCGTTTCTTCAAGAATATATTCTTTCTCAACTTCATTGTCTTGCATAGAATCCTCTTCAAATTATTCTTGTATCACATCTTGATTATGATTTCCTGAGTCCTCTTTTGTTGTGTGTGTGTCTCAGGTTCACTTTCCCCCAAATGGTCAAGATGGGATCATGTGTAAGCTTCTGATGAGTTTTTAGCTTCTTCAGCTTCTTGAGATCGAAGAGTAGTAGATGATCCCCCTTCTGGATCATGATCCCTAAAAATTATCCAGAGATTTTCAAGGATCATCCGAAGGTTTGTGGACTTTTCTGAGGGTGTTTGAGAGAGATCCTTCAGGTCATCCGAACTCAACTCTTCATAATACCCTTTTGATTCCACAAACTTTATTTCTCTTGACACCAAATGTTTTCCAACAACAGGGTCATAACACTTGTAGCCTTTCTGAGTTGTTGAGTACCTAATGAACATAGATTTTGAAATCTTTGCCTCAAGCTTGTTTCTCTATTCCCCTGGAATGAAAACACAGCAAAGACACCCAAACGCACAAACCTGATCTAAAGATGGTTAGCTCTTTTATAATACCTCAAAAGGGGAGATATCATTGAGAACCTTGGTGGGAATCCGATTGATGAGATAGCAAGTAGAAACTACAACTTCATTCCAGCATTTCTTTGGAACATTAGTGTGAAAAATCATGGACCTCGCAACCTCCATCAGATGCCTATTTTTTTCTTTCAGCAACACCATTTTGATGTGGTGTATAAGGACAACTAGTTTTATGAATGATTCCTTTTTGAGTCAAATGTTGCTTGAAGGCATTGCTTATATACTTCCCACCATTATCTAATCTAAAATTTTTGAGCTTGGCATTGAAATGGTTAGCAATGTATGACTGAAAAATTTTAAAGCCCTCAAAAACCTATCTTTAGACTTACGCAAGGTTATCCAAGTATATTTGGATTTTTCATCAATGAAGGTGACATGGTAATTTTCATTTTCCCTAGACACACAAGGAGAAATCGAAACATTTGAATAAACAAGATCGAAGCAATTTTTATAGATTGTACTTGATCTTGGAAAACAAAACAGTTTTGCAATGTTTACCTAAAATGCAAGCTTCACAATCGTCATGTTTAACAGAAAAATCAGGAAAAATCAAGTTCAAATATCTAACATGAGGATGGCCATGTCTAGCATGCCACAAACTACCATTATTCAAAATAGAAGTAGATTTAAAAGCACATGTAATTTCGTAAAGTGTCTTCTAGCAAGTACAAGTCTTCTTTTGCAACTCCCTTTCCAATCAACCTACGTTTTTAATATCCTGAAAAATAACATCATTAAGACTAAAGATAACATTTCAGTTTAAATCAGTAGCAACCTTTTTAACATCTAAGAGATATGAAGTAAAACCAGGCATGTAAAAAGCCCTAAACTCTTTATCAAACAGTTTCAGTTTTCCTACTCCTTTAATTAGTATTCTATCACCATTTGAAATAATAATATTTCCAACAACAGGTTAAATATTCTTAATTTGTCTAGTGTCACATTTAGTGTGATGAGATGGACCATAATCAACAATTAAGGGTTTTAGATATGTTAGATATAGCGAAGGAGATACCAAGAGTTTTACTAGAGTTTTCTTTCAGAGCATTAACATCAAACCTCCTAATCATCTCATTTTCAGTACTCCTCAAGGCAAAAGATAGACCAGCTTTTTTTCAGTAGCATCAATCGACACATGAGCTCTAGCTTCCCAATTGATATACTATAGATTTTATCAGTTTTCACCAATAGTATATGTGCTTTTTAGATACTATTATATTTGTCTAAAGTTTGGTTTAGAGTCTTTTTAAGTCTAGGTATGTTTTAGAGAAAAGTGGAGATTATGGAGCTTTCTAGATCTTAATGATGAGGAAACTCGTAGTTGTTGAAGAATCATAAGTCGGAGTCGAGATTCAAGAAGTGTATCGATCAACAACACCTTGTTGGTATCGATCGGCAGTGACACTGGTGAATGGACCGACTTGTTCATGACTGACTTGAAGCCCAGAAGTACCTCATAATTACTAGACTAGCCCTGGCTATCTTTATATATAATATTATGTGCTTTGCCATCTTTTAGGTAAAATACAATCTTTTCTATTCTTTTTACCGCAACATATTATTCTGGGTTTTTAGTAGTTTTTGGGAGAAGATCAAGACTCCTTCAGAGCTTTGTATTGGAACTTCATTGTTTCTTAAACTTATTTTATTTATGCATTTTATTCAGATATTTATTATGCTTTGCTGGATCGTGCTCAAGTAGTTATCCTTGTCATATTTATGGTTTTATTAGGGTTTATATGTATTTCTAAACATAGAACAGCGGGTGAATCCATAAGGATCCTTCATCAAAATTGATCTTATTGTTTGAGTTCTAGAATAGCTAAATAGAACTCTGAAATTAGAATATAGATAAATATAACAGTAGGATCTATACCTGATAACAATTATGTTGAGCTAGATTGTTAGATGCATGCGGAAGCTGGTATAGGTTAACTTAGTGAACATATCGATTAGGATGATAATGCTTATCTAAGGCAGTATCGATTGACACTCTACAATAGTATCGATCGACATTCGTTGTTTGTTCGCAACACGACGGCTCGACCAAAGACTCAGTCATCTGATTAGACTCACAGCAATAGCTGGATCTCTAGCTTTAGTATTCGAATTCTAGGATGGTTTACAACACATCCTTAGCATCTATATCAAAATAATATAACCTGAAACCCTAGATCTAGCTATTTATTCTCATAAACTTACAAAGCAATTCTCAGTTAATCTCTATTGTTTACTGCTTTACAATTACTCCTAGCTTAATCTTAATATTTATAAGTTTATTGTGTCCCCACGCTCCCTGCAGATTTGATCCCTAAGTACTACAACTTATCATCTTATTTGAGAGAGAGAGTAAAATTGCTCATAGGATAATTTTAGTGCTATGAAAGTTGGCGCCGTTTCCGGGGAGCACTGGATTTGTCAATATATTTAATAGATAGATTTCTTCTAGGTTTTTATTCATCTAAATAGAAATTTTTTTTCCTTGTCTTTGAGGTGCATGCCCAGTAGTACCCTAAGCAACAAGGAAAAAGGGCTATTATTCTAAGAGCATGCTTTGTTTGAACGTACGATCTGTAAAGAGACACGCGTGACACGCCAATCGATAGTACTTGTTAGCGAGTAACGATCAACAGCAATACACCTTCGTAAATTGACACTAGCAAGCGAGCAAGAAACATGGTGGCAACTTTTATTCTATCGAGGGATGAGAATGGAGTCCGCATTACCAAGATAGCCATCTGCTTAATGAAGCATGACAGAGACTGGATAATCAGGGGGATGTATTCCCTGAACCAGAGGAAGCTGCTAGAGAAGCTACTGCACCACTAGCTGAGACTTCTTGCACCAGAACGTTGGCTGGCTAAAACCGTTTAGATCAATACTACACCAACAAATCTGCTATTTGATAT